>QWTY01033987.1:0-20730 GCA_008033365.1 Pseudorectes ferrugineus
GACTTCGGAAATCTTACCAATCCTGTCCACCCCAGGACTTGAATTCATCCACCCAACTCCACTCCAAATATTCTCAATGAAAATGTACTTTTAATTTGCAAAACTCAGGATCACTTTCTGCTGTGCACTCGTGCACATGTTTCAGCATTAACACCCTGTATGGCCACATATGAACAATGCAAAACAATCATACTGAATTCTACTGTTATTATTATTCAGTGTGTACAAGGGACTATCTACAACAATAAGAAATTATATGCTTTCAATTTTGGCCACTTAACAAATACTATTTTTTAAAAAATACTAACAGACAAATTATTTCAAATTGACACTAATTAAGCAATAATGAACAGTTATTTTTGTGGTAGAGTGACATGAAGATGCTTTTGTAAATCAACATTATGATTTTATGTGCTTTCTTTTCATTTTTAAAAATTAAACTGCAAATGATCTTTACACAGACAGAGGCTGACGTCCTTTTTTAGGTACTGACTTGAAACAAAAGTCTCCTCTCCTATATCTGTTCTTCAAAGCTTGAAAAAACCCACAAACAATTAATCTGTTTTCTCCACACTACTGTGCAGACTGTTTCTGCAGATAGTATCTTAAATAGATCTAACAAGTTTATAATCTGATCTTTTATTGCTTTTCAAACTCTTATAAAATGCCCTTTTTTAAGATGATGCTAAAATTAAATTGCTAGCAACCTCAAGTGGTGGAAGAGAGGACCAACTGGTCTCATGAAGTAAAAAAGAAGTTTAAAGTTTACAAAACTGTGAATAAAGGAGGTCTGCCTGATTCTTTATAGCTATCAAGAGTTCAAGACATGATCTTTAATCATTTGTTTGGGGGGGAGCTGCTTTTTTAAAAAGCAATTCCTTTCCACTTTTTCACTCAAACTTAATTCTGAAATGTTCTGAATAAATTCTCCATCCACTGGTTTAGTCAAAATCCGCTGGTTTGGATTATGGGGCCTTCAGTTTTTCTGATAAACAAGATCTTAGGTTCTCTAGTTTAACAGTATTTTCTTACAGAATAGCAGCCTTTGTGTGTGAATAATAGGCAATATGCTTGCTCTGTCTTTGTTGTGCATACATGGATTTTTCACCCATTTTGAGCTAGCTTTATCAGTTTTTCTAAACCTCTTTGTCTTGCATTTTATGCTCTTATAATCGACTTTGTTTTGTTACCAAATAATGTGAGAATAAAGAAAACAGGAAAGGCACCCATGCTGATGGCAGCAAATATACTGCGTAGCACAAGGATTTATCATACAATATATGTATCATGCTATATTCTTGCAAACTGAAATAGTGAAAGATCCTTAACTGACAACTCAGAAAAATGGGAATACCACCAACATATTTCAAATACTCTAAGTTGCACTAAAAATAAACAATAAATTTAGACTTTGATTCTACTGCTCACTGAACGATATACATTTTCAGTTATTAAATACAGGTTTGAAACCTTAGCTAAACTTGAATATGGTGTGGTACATCAGTCCTCACTATAAACACAATCTGTGCATCAAAAGTGTGACAGAACTTTATACATAACTTCATTCTTATGATAAAGTCTGGCTACTAGAAAAATGGTCACATCCATCAAAACATGTAGAAAAACGTTTCTCAACTCTGATTCCCGCATCTCTATCCCCTCAGCATTCTGTAGGCATGTGCTGCAAGCACTAATACGCATCTGTAATTACAAATTTCTCCTCCTGTTTTTGCATTCGTGTTTTCTTTAACAAACAAACTCCAGCTGGCACAAGTAATCTGAATTCATTTCCACTGCAGCAAGCACATCCCAGTGTGTGCTACAATTAAACACCATAGCATGTTTTCTTACACCCAATTTCTGAATATATATAATTGTTACTAGCAATGTTAAATGTTTTTACATCTAGTAATACTTTTCTGCAGTCTGTACTCTCTAAGTCAGAAAATACACAGTGCCTACTCCTCTCTATTAAACAAGGGAGATTGCTCATGCAATCCTGCTTTAATAAACACTATTGAATATACAGGCATAGATGGAAGAATTCTCTTGCTAGATCTCTATATGTTCTTCAGAGAATTATATGGATACCTCCAACTGCTATGCAACAGATAAAAGCTTCAAAAAGGAAAGTAATTCCCAAGCAAATATTTTGCTCGATCACAGAAGGAACAGTTCAACAAAGCTCCCAGGAAAGTTCAAAACCCCATGTTTCTGATCTCACCTGGTTTTGAGTCATTATTTGAAATTACTATTTCAAGTAAAGATATACCAGAAAAGCTGAAGCTGTCAGAGTAAATTTAAGCCTTAATTTTTTTGTTGTACATATTATTTGAAAAAGGATAATTTGACTGACTCATCTCTCTGTACAGTCTTTTCTTCTTATTTGAATACTTTGCAATTCATTAAACACTTTTTAACTTATCCGTTTCCAATACTGATTTTTTTTAAAATATAAAATACGTTCTGAGAACCCCCTTTGACTTTTTTAATCACCATGCAACTACATACATCAGCCTTAACTGAGAAATGCAGTTTATGTGGAATAGATATTAAAGGTGTTTGCAAAATCACATTACAGGTGTAGCTGTATGTACAAAAGCCCTTATTAACAGAGCTTATACTGTACACACATACTACTTTTTTAAGATGGTAAAGAAACTACACAAGGGGTTTTTTCCTTCAGTTTTAAAATTAATGTACAAATCAAAAAGATGCTGCAAATCCTGAAATTAGTTCCTTGACAAATTTAAACTACTGCAATACACTGAAACCTCAAAAGCATGTCTGTAGTCCTCCAGGCAACGAATGGTGTTGCTGTAAAGGAAATAACATGTAGGTGCATGCTATTTCTTGTGCTCTGATCCTGAGAGTTAACAACCTGATTTTCAGAGTCTAGTTTTGTTGCCTGAAGACTGATTGCTAAAATACTGCTCAGCTCTTGACATTAACTAAGGTGGACATGGCTGTGTTTGAAGGCTGGGAGAAATTATTTGTACTTGCAGGGCTGAATGGGTGCAGAAAGATGTACATTGCATACTGGGCCATGCAGCCAGCCTAATTCAGGCAGTTGCACCACTCTGTTGTTACTAAAAAAAGGGAAATTCTACAAAAAGCTACAGTGTTCAGTAAGTAAAATGAATGACAAACTCATTCAGCAAGATCCAACTTTTATCTTGAGACACTATCGTGGCTGAGAAGGACCACTCTTATGATACTCACTTTCATTAACTCTCTAACAGTACTTAATGCAATAGAAACACATTGAGGAATGCTGCAGCCTCCAAAGCTGCTATTCAAGATAATGATGCCATTAAATCAGTTCTAAATTATTATGATACCCAGATCTGACATGTTCATACAGCTGCAACCAGTAATTGGCAGCCTAGAATGCCACCCCTAGATTCAAGACAGCTCTCATGAGGCAAAACAGCTGTCAGCTTGCTGGCTCTCCAACATCCATTCAATGCAGAAAGCAAAACTCATCACAGTGTCTCTATGACTTGCAATGCAGTCAAAGGGGTTTCACTTCACTGCTGATGTTCACTGTAAGAACAAAAGAGGCTTCCTGTAACAGGAGTAATTTTCTCCTTTTTATTTTCTGCTTTGAACTATACCTAATAATACCAATATTTTAATACTAACACAATATTTTTACACAGAAGCTTAGCAGTATCAGCACTCTAAGCTAGGAACCTTGATTTCTCAAATACAGTAGCTCTCTGTGAGTCGGGTGAACAGACTATCAAGTGTCATAACATGTAGAAAAATAACTAGTGTTAAAAGTGACATACCACTGATGTGTATTTGTGCTTCAGTTATCTTAGCTACAAACAGCTTCATGCAAAGTGTTAACAAAGTAAGTGAAATGAAGAGAAATACTTATTGCTTCTGAACTTCTTAGGAAGTTTCATAGAAAATGAGAGAAATCTCATGGTGGGCCAATAAGTGTTATTGGTAGGATGGTGTGCCACATGTATGTGGAAAGGAATGACAAGGTTTTTCATTTTAACTTATTTCTATGCTTTCAATGTCCTGGCTTATTAGCATATTCCTTACACCACTGTTAAACCTTTTTTATTCACTACCTTTTGTCAGTAACGTGTAAAGCCAAAAAATAAGGGTTGAAAAGCTTGACAAACAAAGAATAGTGAAGGCATAACTGAACACCAGAAGACACAGATCATTTGCCATAAAATATTCCAATTATAAAAATGCTCAAAATATTCTTTAAACAATTTTGATTTTATTCCACCTGATGTAAGTCGTTACAACACCATGTTCACTTACAGAACTCACCAATGCAAAATACCTTTCCATTTCAATAAGGCAAGCCTAAATACAGCCTAAATGTTGTGGGCATTTCATCTTTTTTCAAGTTTGATTTAGTATAGGAACAAACCTTCACAAAAACGTAAATACAGTGAAGTGGGAAAAAAATAGATATGGGAGCCTTAATCAAATTGAAAGTAAAATTCAGTGGGCCACAGAAATATTTCAATTTAATTTATTTTATACAAAGTAATTAAAACCAAGGAAACTTTCCACTGTAGAGAATTAGGGCAAGGGGGAGAACATTACAATGTCTTAAAAGCGAAATTGTGAGTGCAGCATTAGTACAAAAAGCTAGTTTTTTCACAAGTACAGATTCAAATTCAAGAAAAAAAATTAAAGAAATCCCTACTTGGAGCTTTGCCAAGCCAGATCCTGATATTCCAGCAAGGACTATATACACAGTTTATATAGTATGTGGAATGGACTTGCAGAAAAGAAACCCATCACGATTGACAGGCTCAGTGAGTGCCTTGTTAGTACAGAAATCAGAAGTGACAGGCATAGGATTATATTCCAAGTTTAACATTATTTTCCAACACTTGACAGAAACCATGCCACAGACAAGAAAGTGTGTAATACTAGAAATTTAGCTCATTGCTATCTGCAAGCAAAGAGGATGACTGGTAACAAATGCCTTCTTTACAGAGCTGACTGGAGTTGAACATACAAGATAATTCTAGTCAAACACAGTAGCCACGGCCTCTTGCCACTTTATTTATACTGGTACTACATTTACATGGCTGTATCTGCAATGATTCCATGTGTATATTTAGCATTTCTCTGTACACCAAACAGAGCTGCATGAGGAGTTATTTCCAAAACCACAAAAGCAGCCTCTTCTTGAAGAGATGTAGAAAGCTCCTAGAGACCTATCACCCCTCAAACGGAGCTGGACTGTGCAAATGCTCCAGCATGGCAGCATTTGCAGTTTCTGCCTCACTGCAACACGACAAAACTCAGATAAGGCCTTTTTGTATGGATGATCACCAAGGCTTTGCCAAAGGCGTTAGAGTAGTCCAAAACAAACAAACAAACCCAACAACCTACCACTAACAAAGAATTCCAAATCTTAAATCCTCCACCATCCCTCTCCTTCAAACATTCCTGTCTATGAACAGTGTTTCCCAGAGACTCCATGTGAAAGCAATCCATCAGTCCATATAATTATGTAACACACTTGTTTCATTATACTAAGAAGTTAGCATTTTTAGAAAGGTTTAAAGATAAAATGAAACCATTTTTGTGGCTATTGCTATATTTTAATTCTGAAACATTATGTTTCAGAAGTACATGCATTATGGCCTTTGGAATAAGTTATATATCCTGATTAAAAAATGCTATCTGCTTTGAAAGGGCAACTTGGAAAGTGCAGCAAGTTCTAACTACTCAGCTCCAGGTAACTAGCACAAATATAGATCTATATGTGTCTGTATAAAATTAATTTACATTTCTTCTTAAATGCACTTCTCCCCTCAAAACCACCAAGACACCACCTCCATAATGACCTAACACAGTGGTGTCTTTCTTAGTGTATTTAGGAGGTTAAGCTACGTATCTTGCAGCTAAAGGTTTCTGAGAGAGCCACTAGAAAAAAACACTTGGCACTTTTGTTTCATTAACAGGAAAAGACAAGTCAAAAATCATTTTTGGGCTACGGCAACACCTGCAGAGGATCAGCACTTAGAACCTCACTGTAGTAGTACTGCAACAGTTACTTCTTTAGAAGTAGCTGCACACTGAAATTTTCATACAGCCAGAAGCTATGGCTGTAGTCACACGCTTCAGATAGCTGACACCAAAAGCACCTCCAAGAGTATTTGACTGCTAAGAAAAGACAATACATCTCCACCACTTCCAATATCTATTCAACAATGCAGTTACACAGGACACTGCAGAAAACTGAATGACAGTCCTTGCTGGTTTGTTTCCTCCCAAAGCTAAAAATTCAGAGAAGTCAACATTCTTCAGACCACCATCTCCCTAGCTCTCCATAGTTTTCCAGAACAACAACCACATTTGATCTGCTCACACACCACATTTAACCTAACAGATACATGCTGGTCCTCTTAGTGAAAAAAGCAGAAAAATGCACTGATTGTGAAAGCTGAAAATCTCAATTTCACACTTTAACTGCTGACTATTGCTAGGAGATGTCATGGTTTAATATTCAAACAAAGAAACATGGACCAACCTGAGTCTGTTCCAAGCCTCTTAACCAGCAGACTCTAAAATACTGATATCGAACTGCTGATTTCCATTAACAAAATATTCACACAAGAAAGTATCCAGAAACTAATCGTGAGCATTATGCAGCAGAGGACTAGGGAAGTCTATTACTCCAAAACACATCATGCTATGTTATTTGAATATTGCATTATATTGACCCAAGAGAAAAAATAATTCACCTTCCCCAAACTACAGCTTTACAAGATGATGATCTTTTTTCCCCAAAAAATAAAATCTTAAACGTCAAACCTTTCATAACAAAGACACTCAGTGTAATTTGCTGCAGCCTTAATTGAAAGTCCACTGAAAGTAAATTCATGGTTCATCTATTTCAGTGTGGTCTGGATTAGACCCTACAGAATAAAGGAGCACCACTACCTCCCCCCCACCTCCTCAAAAAAAAAGCCCCAAGCAAACAAAAGAACAACCCAAGTGAAGCTCTCCTAAAAATGTCCCAGCATATTATACTTTTTTCAAATTATTTCAGCATAAGCCCTACAAACTGTATCTGTACATACATATACTTAACTAATGGCTATGGAAGCCATAAAGCAAACTTTGCTCCCGCCCCCTCCCCTCTGAACTCGTCAAGAGTAAAACCTCCAGTGGGCAAACACCTCAGCGCAAAAGTTAACACCAGACTGAATTCAGAAGTTCTAGTTCATTTTATTTAAATCAAACTCCAGCAATTTAATTCAGACATGTTAAAATAGTGGCTCAGAATGACAAGAAAAGTGTATCCTTTGATCTACAGACACCACACTTCCAGAAGATAAACCTTTAAAACTAAGTTCACACCTCAGTTCCACTAAAATACTATTCAGAGAAGGAAGACGTATTTGCAGAAGAGCCTCACTTACTCACACGAATGTTATGCTTAGAGGCCACGCAGGTATTCACAAACAGGTAAATTATTCTCTGGGGCTCCTACTCCCAAGTCCTCTACTGATGCAATTTTTATTTGGGGGGAGGGAAACCAGAGAGCGTCACATATTCAAAATAACCAAGAGTGATGTGCGACGAGTCTGTAGGAAATGCCACTGGGAAGATCGTCAAGACGTCCCAGTGGCACCTGAGCTCTCTCGGAGAAGGTCCCTGAGCAGGGCAGCGGGCCGTGCTCATTAACGTGGCCTCTCCGGGGCTGAGCGCGGGGCACAGCGAGCTGCACACGCACACACAGCGTCTCCCGCTCTCCCTGGGCTACAAAGGGAAGAGGAACGCGGTCGCTAGGGGGGGAAGCTGCATCCTCCGGAGGGAGATGGTCCTACCTCCCGGCCGAGGACGGCGACGGGAGAGCGGGAGAGCGCGAGAGCGACGCAGCCCCTCACACAAGGCGGCCGGGGAAAAAGGGCGCTGAGAGGGCATCTCCCGGGATGCCCTCCCGGGACTCTCCGGCACCGCGTTTCCCGCCCCTGCGGATCCCCATCTTCTGCGAGGGGAAGGTTTATTTCGAGGGGGCGAGAGGGCAAGGAAGGGTCGCGGTTACTCACATGGGCTCCAAGGTTTTGCTGAGCCAGGATTTCAGCGCCTCGAAGTTTTCTATGATCATTTTAACCACCATCCAGAGCGGCCCGGGCCCCCCGCCTCCCCGCCAGCAGCAAGAGCAGCAGCAGCAGCCCCGGCGGCGGGGTCCGCGCCGCCCCGCCGGCCGGCACCCCGGCTCCCGCCGCGCTTCCCCGCACCCTCCGCCGCCTCCCGGTTCGGCAGAGGCCGCCTGGCAGGGGCCGGAGGCCCAGCGACACGGAGGGGGCGGAACCAGTCGAGCAGCGGCTGCTTCCCGCGGGCCCCGCTCTCGCCGCTCCTCTGCCAGGGAGAGCGCTCCGGGCGCTGCGCGGGTCCCCCCCGCCGGAGGGCGGCGCGGCCGAGTGTGGCGGCGGCGCGGTCCGGGACGGGCGGCCCCCCCGCCGCCCTGAGCCGCAGCGCCCGACGGAGCGAGCGCCCGAGCGAGCGGGTAAGATGGCGGCGCCCCGCCGTCGCGAGAGCCGAGAGTCTCGCGAGGCCGGGCGGCGCGGGGGCTGCCGGGAGGCGGGGCCGGGCGGGGAGGCCGCTGTGTGGGCGGTGAGGGGGGTCAGTGGGGCGGCCCGGGGATCCTTCAGAGCTCACCCGTGTCCCGGTGCTGTGGCGGGACCGAACAGTGCTCTAGTGGCAAAAAAAATGCCATTGTGTATTCAAACTGGTGTTTGAAATGCGCATGTACTTGTTTTGTTTCCTGGAAACGCTGATAGCTTTACCTAATATGATCACAGAATCGCAGAATGGGTGAGGTTGGAAGGGACCACAGTGGGTCATCTGGCCCAACCTCCCTGCTCAAGCAGGGTCATCCTAGAGCAGATTGAACAGGGCTGCTTCCAGATCGTTCTTGAGTAACTCCATTGAGGAACACAACCTCTATGGACAATCTGTTCTTATGCATGGTCATCTGCACAGTCAAGAAGTTTTTCCTCAGATTCAGGTGAAACTTCCTGTGCATCAGTCTCTGCCCATTGCCTATTGTCCTATTGCTCATCACCACCGAGAACAGCCTGGCTCCATCCTCTTGGCACGCTCCCTTCAGATACTTACAGACATTGATGAGACCCCCTCTCAGTTGTCTCTTCTTGAGACTGAACAGGCCATAGCATCTGCTGACCTGCTCCAGGAGCTCCATGTCTCTCCTGTACTGAGGAGCCCAGAACACACACTTCAGATGTGGCCTCACCAGGGCTGAGTAGGGGTGCAGGATCATCTCCCACAACCTACTGGCAATGCTTTTCCTGATGCATCCCAGGATACCACTGGCCTTCTTGGGCACCAGGGAACACTGCTGCTCATGGGCAGCTTGTTGTCCATCAGGACCCCCAGGTCTTCCTCAGCAAACCCGCTTTCTAGCAGGTCACCCTCAACCTGTACTGGTGCTCGGGGTTATTCCTTGTAATAAGCTCTCAACTGGACACAGTTGCTGCCCGTCTCCGCCCTCCCACCAGTGGAGAGCAGCCCCCCAGTCTCCCGAGCAGCCGGGAGTTGCAATAAAGAGCCGCACCCCGGACAAGCAGGAAGGGAGGTACAGCCAGTACTCCCTCGGCTCCCCACACGCAAACTCCCAGAAATGTTTGCCATTGACAGGAAAAGGAAAACCATCAAATTTATTTATTTGTTTCTTTGTTTGTTTTTATATATATATATATATATTTTTATTTTTTTTTTTAAGGAAAGCTGGGACCAAAAAAGACGTGTTTGAACACAAGGGAGTTGGCAGCAAAGTTCCGTATCTTCCTGACGCGGGGCATCCCAGCTCCTCAGGGTGCACCTGGCGGGGGAGCCCAGCCCACGCCGCTGCTCGGACATCCCCACAGGAGCACATGGAACAGCTCCCTGCACACCTGCGCCCACCAGTGTGGCGCCTTCCCATGGAGAGTTACGTACGTGCTGCTTTCGCTGGTACCCGAGCGCTGAAAGAAAATGTCCTGGCTCGATGTCCCTCAGTCAGATTGATCTGGGCTTTCGAAAGATCTGCATCGCACCTGAGCTCCCGAGCCAGGCGTTGTGCGCAGGCGGTGCACAAAGGCAAGTGTTTCAAGGAAATCGTTCACTCTGCCTTTCTCGGGATGACTCCTGAGCTGCCTGCCTGGTGTTCTCAGAGGGAGAGGAACTTCAAGTGATTCACTGTCACTAAGACAGCTAAATGAGAGCTGGAGGAGGCTAAGGCTGCCTGCACACAATTATTTGTGGCTTGATTATCTTGAAAGCTTGTTGAAGACTGGAGAGTGTAGCAAGCCAACCAAATAAACTGACAGTTTAGTAGGTACTACAAGATATACTCTGTTTTCCCTGCACAGTGGAGAATGAACAGCACATCCAGTCAGTAGACAGAAAATCACCAGAGCCTGAAATTTTCTGGAGACTGTTCTATAAACATGTAAAAAGTCCTCGACTCACAGTTACCAACTTGTAAGTTAACTCCTCGTGAGCACGTAAAAAAAGGTCACTAAGCTTGGGATTCTGATGGGTCTCTGAAGGCACAGGCACGTAGAGATTAGGCATTGTGATAAGAATCTTAATTTGGTTTTGGATCTGTCCCTTAATCCTTTGCAAAAGCCAGTGTCTAGTGGAAATAATTCAGACAAGCCCTGCATTAGTCCACTCTCATCTTTGTAACTACCTTTGATCCTTGGATATACAACAGCCAGCAAGAAAACACAGCCTCTAACACAGCCTTCCCCACATAAATGTATGGATATAATCACAGCAGCAACTTCTCTGTGTTTGATATTTCATTTTCTAAACAGCTTTTTCAGCCATTTGGAAGCACAATGCTGTAACTAAATTAAATTAGTGATCACAAAAAGGTTTTCACAAATGCATATTATGCACTGGATAAGACTTGTCTGCATGTGGTAATTTTTGAACATTTCTGTGTTTATAGAAGTGTGCTGTTATCACACTTCTGTGGCTATATTCAGAGTAACTGTAATAAATAAATAAATAAATAAATGCTGCTGACATTCCCAGTTCTAGAGTTTGCAGACTTGAAATATTAAAAGCCTTATAAATATTTACATCCCACATCTTCAGAAGTGACTGCAATGTTTTGTAGCATCTTTTGGGCAATGTTAATTTCATTTCACAGCTGGAATTAGAGGAGTACAAAATAAAACTATTTATTAGATCTGAGGAAAAAAATTCCTCTGAAATATAAAGTGTCTTCTATATATAAGGTGGTTTCTACTTAAGATGCAATATCTTTAGGTTCTTAATAGCAGTTTTTAAAACACACAAAAAGGAATAGTTTTTACTTAACTCAAACTTCATTCACATGTGAAGTCAGTACTTTAACTGAAAAAAATCATAAAGATCATGTTTCATTTAATGCAATATAATGGAGAATCTGTTCAAAGGGTCAAAGTAATAATTAACTTCTACAATGTCATAATTCTGTGAGACAAATAAGTTTTTATTTCTCCTGTAGCTGTTCAATGTAAAATTCACAAACAGTCCAAGGGAAAAAAGCGAGACCCTAAATTTCATCCCTACCTGTACAAAAAAGCCCTGAAGAAGATAACAAGGAAAAATGAATCTTTGAGAAGATTGGAAAGCAACAAAAGAACACACTGAACAGCTGTCTTTAGGTTTCAACAATTTAACACCTTCATTTAAAAAATCAGTTACAGCTGATATATGATAGCGATAATCTGTATCATGTATATGACCTATGGGTATCAAACATTTAATAGGAACTAAGTAACTAATAATTTCAAAACTATGAAAATTGACGTATGTATTCTGTGGATTAATGTAAATGATGCATTTTAACATCAATAAACTCAAAATATAAATAAACTGTTATGCAAATAAAGTAATACAAATCTAATTCTCTTACTTATTCATGCATCACAGACTCCTAACAGCCCTTTTGGCTTGTGAAACCTTTGTTAAGTTCTTCAGAGTAGTATAGCTGTTTTCGTGTATAATAACTCCCAAAGTTCATAGGTTTGGTGTACACTTGGTTTGCAGTAATCTTATCTAACACAATGTAGTGACCTTTGATGTCTAAAAACAATGGGTTGTATTTATCCACATTTTTATTGGATCTCCTGCTAACGTGAGCGCTGAATGTGGCCAGTGAAGTTAAGAGAGATTGATCCTTCCTGACATTTCTTGAGATTTTATTTTCGCTGACTCCTCTCCAAAGCCATTGAACTTGTGCTCATAAACAATCTTTGTCAATGTGTAAAGCTGCAATTTTTAAGTGTTAAAGATTTTTCTTTGAAAGCTGACATTTTCTTAACTGTCCATAGATGTCTTTTTACCTCTGATTTGTCCCTCTTTTTTTTAAATACAAAAAATAGTTGTAGAAGAGAATAATTTTAGGCACATAATCCATCTTTTTGCCAAACCTATCCTACCTTCATTAGTCAGTGTTTCTGTCATACAGGGAAAAAAAAAAGGTTAATTATTCTTCTTTTTTATTTGTTTGTGGATGATTTGGTTGTTTTGGTTTGGCTTGGTTTTTTTGGTTTTTAGGTGAGTTTAATTTTCTTTTGAAGACAAGCCAGACTGGTCTATGTCATTACAAAATTCTTCAATCTATGCTTCTAACGCTTTACCTTTTTATTTAGGAAAATGCAATTGCATTTATAATTCTATTTAAACATTCATCTCTGACTGGAGGTTTTTTCATAGTGTTAAATGTGATTCTGGTTTTGCATAGCGGGTATAATCCACCTGTTCCAGACTTGGGGCTCCTAGTGTCTCCCAGAAAAAGCATTTCAGCATTATAGACCTCAGATGTATCAGAGTGGATGATCTGGAGATCAAGGGTTCCATGTCCCTGCAGTATATCACAGCCCCTAGCATCAAAACACAGTCCAAAAAAGCAGGGTTGATGAAATTGGATGACATCAAGATAGATTGATGGAACTAAACCATTTTTGTATGTTGTTCAGATTTTTAGTTTGTACTTATATTGAGTTTTGGGGTTTGCCATTGGTTGCTATATAGACATGTATCTGTACATGTACTGTCTTTACTCTGTGTAAAAGGGTCAAATGATGTTCCTCCTGATGCTCCTTGACTAGTCTATAGTGAGTTTCATTTCAGGAGGCATCAATATGAGTTTTGAGGATCATGTCACAGAATTGATCCAGACCTGAAGACTCCCCCTTCCATCCTTCACAAATAGCAAATGTTTGTCAGTTCTTGAGCATCTGAAAGCTGAGGCACTTCTGCCTTTCCCCATGAATACACCTACTAGTGCTTCACTTCTGCCTTTCCCCATGTATACACCTACCAGTGCTTCCAGAGGTATCACAAAGCAGGTCAGCTTTGTAATACTCTTACTTGACTGTGGTCCAAAAAGATCAATGTTTATAGGAACGTTTAGTTCTTTGCTTTTTTACTGTTGACTGCGGCATAGTGAATTTAACCAAACAGAGCCATTGGCACTTAAAAAACAGGGCCTGTAAAAGCTCTCAGAGCAGAAGGTCTGTAAGATGTAAATGTCTTCCTCTAACCTTGAAACCAAAAATTTAATTATTAAATAAGCTGTGGACATTAGACCACTTCCTTGTCCATAGTCTTTCTATACAGCAGACCTAAACTTTGGGGTTATATATCTCTTCTGCTTTCTCTTGCTGCAGGAAGCAGATAGGTGGCATAGCTGGAGAAAAGGCGTCTACACCTCCCTACTGAGCAGGGGAGGACTCCAGAGGTCCCTTCCAACATAAACCACCCTACAATTCTATGAAAGGCTTTGTGTAGAGTGTCCCAAAGCCACAAGTGTGTGAAGTATTCATAGCTGGTGCATGTAGCATTTAGCCTGAGATTGCAAGTCATAGAATAGAGTTGTTGCTATTTTGAACTGACCTAACAGTTGTTCAACAGGTTTTCTTGGAAGCCAAGGTTGTAACAAGTTGTTACCATCAGAAGTCAAACCTACAGATTCTGTGTTTTAATTAATGTTTAAGTATAGAGACCAGTAGTGGGATATTTAGTTGATATTTATCAGAATACATCACACTTTGAAGTCACACTATGCTAAGTCTGTATTGTGTATCTCTAAATGGCCTTGTGTTTTGAAAAGTAGAAACTGTTGGTTTCGTAAGTCAAGATGCCGGTGGTGTAGAACCTCATGAGTTTGTACTAATGCAGGGACAGCTTGTTCTGGACTTGCTTGTTGACTTGTACTAGCACAGAGGCAGGATTGCTCCACTTTGCCAATGGCAGCAAAATTAAGCTTAGCCCCTGCTTGTGCCTATGGGAAGGATGACTGGAAAAGGGGCTAGGGTGTAATTAATACCTGCTTCCTTTTCTTCCCAAGTTGCAGAGTAGCAGGAAAGGAAAGCCATAGCTCATAACTCTGCCCCTATGACACCAACCAGCAGAACTTCTTCTTCCAGAAATCTTCTTAATGGAGTCTCAAGCTACTGCGTCATCCTGGTTTGCACGAGCAAATGATTATGGGGCAGAGCCACACCTGAATTTATGCCCATGTGTGGGGTAAGAGGCTGCCCGCACTCCCCAATTCCCTCAGGCAAACTGCTGTGAAGGAGGGGCTGAGGCTGGACGCAACTGTGACGCTTCTGGTGGTGCTGCGGTCTCAGCTGTCATGTCATGAAGAACACACGCTGTGGGTGGGATTTACTGCTAGGGAAGAGGGGCTGCCTCCCTAGTAATTAAGTTGATCCATCCCAAATGTTATTTTCAAAGTCCTGTCTACGGTGTGTCTTAGACACCACCTAATGCTCTGTCCCATTTTTGGCCATAAGCCTACAGTTTGGGGTCACACTACACAGTATGTGGACAGTTGATTCCTGGAGTGGCAGATTTTCTCTTAGTCCAGTGTATTTTACTTTGCAAAACTTGTGCAAAAAAAAAAAAAGGATATGGTATCCTTTCCATTTCAGATGTTAATAATACAAAAAACGTAGGAGGAAGCAAGCAGGATCTTTATTTTTTCCTTCCTGCTACCCCTCATGCCCAGCTCACCTTCCTATTGAATTGAACAAGAGTAGAGGAAAATTGTTTTTCTGAGTTTTTGTGTAGGGTACACCACACTGGAGAGAAGGCATTCCTGAGTCACAGTATGAACCTCTTGCCTCTGAGATGGTTCAGCTGTCTAAGATCATAATCAAATTGTAGTAAATGAAAAAAGTAATCTCAAGTGCCAGAATGCACTTTATCCATTTATTTTGAAACCACTAATTTATTTTCCATTATAAATAAAAAATTTTATGAGTTAAAACTGAAAAAAACCAGCCATTGTTAAAGATTGCCCTGAGATGCCACATGACTAATCCAGCAAGGATGGCTTCATACTACAGATGTAAGAGCTCTGTGTTAAATGTAGTAGAACCACTGCAAAGAATTTTAAAGGATACCTTCTCTCATATTTGAGTTGAAAGTTGTATTGTTCACACTGCCTATTCTTCTTCCTAGTAGACTGTACATAATCATGTCTGGTGAAGCAACAAAGTCTTGGTTCTATGAGTTCGTCCTACAGAAATATACAAATAAATTTTTCCTGAGAGGATAAAGCTACCTACTTTTTATTTCTGGTACTGTTTGGTTTTGGGGAGCTACTGGGTTTACAATTACACAATTAAAAAGGATCTAATTTTAGCATTAAAAAGGTTATTTAAATCTTCTTTGTGAACAATTTATTAGATAAACTATTATTTTAAAGTATTCAGATTACCCACCATGGAGATCAGGATGTCTATAACTAACTATTCTTAAAAATTACCTGCAGCATTACAAATATTGGGAAAAGTGCTGTTGTCCCTTGTGCAAGGCATTTTTATATTTTTTAACTGTCAGATCTTGGAAAAAAACTTTCAAGAAGCTTGGAAATAAAATATTTTTTAAATAATTTTAATTTCCATTTGAAGCAACTTTTAGTTTTTCTCAGTGAAGAAGCTGAAAGAGTACAATTCTTTACATTTTTGTTCTTTCTGTTGTGCACAGGCCTCAGCCCTGATGTCAGCCTGGTTAGGATTTGCCCAGGTCAATGTTGCTGCAGAGCCAGGAGAGGGAGCACAGACGTTGCTGCTTCTTAGTCATGCTTTTAGAGGCAACTTGGATTATTTCCAGAGGAAAATCACTAAACTTGTTGTAAGAGGAGGCATTGTGGAATCCTCTTTTTCTTCTCTTTTTTTTCTCTCAAGTTTTTGAATAATATTTAATTAGGGGAAATGAAACACTAGATATTTTCCTCAATTCCTATAAAGCAAAAAAAAAAAAAAAAAGAGCAAGAAAAAAGAAATCTCTTTGCAATTTTATGAATGGCTGGTATACTATTTTAACATCTTAAACACTTTTAAGGAGTATTTTTGCATTTTCTTCTGCAGACTTTGAGGAAGATGAAGTTTACCAGAATCCAAATATAGGAGAAAAACTTGATTCACTGCAGACTAATATTAGAAAGTGTCTTTCAGTGTGTTTTTATAGTTTTAGTCTAACTTCAGATCATATGTTTACTCAGTAATTTTCAGGTATTAAAAGCATTATTTTAAAGACATAAAGGGTACATAAAGTCTCACCAACTTTTTAATAGCAATTGTTAGAACTTCCCATATCTCACCTCTGTCATAATTTCTTAGATTTCTCAGTTATAATTTCTCGTACCACTTAGATGTTCCTGACTTTAGAGAGAAAACCATCAGCAAGTGCCTTGTTTCACCCTGATAATCATTTCTACTACTTAATCAGTTGATATAGAAGAGTTGCATTGCTTTCCTGTAGCAGGACTTGGGTGAAGCTTTTTAAAGAATTCCCTGAATAAAATTGAAATGTATAATCTGTGTGATGGCCTTGTAGTACTGAAAAAAGATTCACTCTCACGTCTTTGGTTTGAGATCTGTGTCCAAAGAGCATTGACAGCATTTCAAGGATGACAGCTTACGTCAGGCAATGCCCGAGTGAAGGCTGCCAGTTGTCCTGATGGCCAGCTCTGTCATTCAGGGCCACAGACTCTCTATCCCAGGTGCTCAGGGAGCAGGAGGCTGGCTTCTCACTCAGACTGCACGAGGCAACATGTCAGGTCACTTCATCGCTCTCTGTGTCTCCCCATGGCTCCTTATATACTCAACAGATAAGATCTTACCACCTCTTATCTGTGTATAGAGGACTTGTAGGAGAAGTGATGGTAGGTATAGTAATACAAATGATAATCATCTGGCCACATGATCACAAAGTGGTGGAGTTTAAAATTTTCAGTGTAATAAGAAAAAAGGTCAGTGGAGTCGCTATCCTGGACTAGAAGAGAGCAAGCCGTAAGTTGCTGAGGGAGCCAGTTTGCAGTGCCCTGCCTTTTGAGGACTTAGGGCTTTCTAGGAGAGCAAGTCAGTTTTGAAGAACCACTTCCTACAAGCCCCAGAGCAGGCAATGCCATGGTATTGTGAGTCAAGCAAGTGGGACAGAAGACCGTTTTAGCTGAACAGGGAACTCCTTTTGCCACTTGGATGGAAGAAGAAATTGTATGTTCTCTGGAAGCAAGGTCAGGCTTCACAGGAAGATCATGGATCTGTAGTTCTCATCTGTAGGGAGAAAACACGAAAGGCCAAGAATTGAAACTGGTCAGTGTTGTGTCAAGACAATAAAAAGGTCTTTTTAAAGTATGTTGATAGCAAGAAGAGGTCTAAGAAAAATACTGAACCAATACGTGATGAAGCTGGTCACCTGACAAATGGTGATGAAGAAGAGGCAGAGGCGTTTAATGCTTTTTTTGAGTCAGTCTTTAGTATTACTGATAAGCCTTGGGGTGCTGAGTCACTGAGTCACAGGGCTGCAGGAACACTGTTTCTTCATTTGTGGACACCAGGATTGTAAGGGACCAGCTGTATCAGCAGAACATTCACAAGTCCATGGGACCTGATAGAATTCATCCCAGGATTCTGAAGGTGGATATTATGGCAGGACCTCTCTAGGCCATCTACCAAAGGTACTGGGTGTCGGGGGAGGTCTCTACTGACTGGAAATTGGCCAGTGTTATTCCCATCCACAAAAAGAGCGAGGGAAGGCCCAGGAAATTAGAGACATTTTATTCTACCCTCAGTTTCTGTAAAATCATGTAGAAGATTATACTGGCTACTGCTGAAAGGCCTTTAAAGAATAATGTAATCATCAGTCACAATCTACATGGGCTCACAAAGAGAAATTCCTATATAACTGTAATTTGATATCATTCTAAGACAAGGTCATCCACCTCATGGAAGAAGAGAATCCAGTGGATGTAGATGTCTCGATTTTAGTAAGGCTTTGGATACTGTCCCTCACAGCATCCTTCTGGACAAGTTGTCCAATTGTGGAATGAGCAGTACATGGTGCACTGGGTAAAGAACCAGCTGAATGACAGGGCTCAAAGAGTTGTAGTGAATGGCTGGTATAGCAATACAAAGTAAATGAAGGTTTCCCATTTTTAACACCTTTTCCAGAGTATGTTTACATTTTCTTCTGCAGCCTCTGAGGAAGGTACAGCTTATCAAAATGGATGAAGCTTATCAGAATTGATGAATCACAGTGGATGAAGAGAAGACAGTTGAGGCAGTTTTTCTGGTTTTTAGTTAGGCTTATATGTTAAATGCTGATACAAGAACACAGAATTTTCTCAGAAGCTAATCTGAAACTGGACTACTTCCCAGAATAATCAATAAATATATGAGGATTTTCTACCTGCTGTTTATGCAAAGTTCTGAACGATTCTCAGATATATTTATATATAAAAGATGCAGCACATCTGATACAAGAGAACTGTTTTTGTTTAGGGTTTTTTGTTGATTTTGTTTGTGGTTTTTTTTCCCTTTGGGAAAGGCAGAAGCTGACAATCACTTTTTATACAGTTTCATTAAACCCTCTGACCTGGTCCACAATTTTTTTTTCCTGCATCTAACTTCTGATTGTTAGCAAAATGCCTTTTTTTTCTTTCCTCTTCCCGTATTGCAGCATCGACACATCGTGTATATCTGTCATGTGGTGTGACAGAAAAACACCACTTCCAAAAACTCTTCTCTTTTCCCACTAGAGGGAGAGCTCTCCCAAAATACTCATGAGAGACAGTTCCACTGACAGACTCTTCTACTTTAAACAAGCCTTTTTAGGAATGTACTCGGCTAGTGGTAAGGGCGACCCTGCAATGAAAGGATATGAAATGAAATTAAATTAAATGTAATGAAATGTAATAAAATGTAGTGAAATGAAATTTCTGTCAGTTTTTGAAAAAAATAGAACTGGATATTGGTATTTGCTCTTCTTCCTTTTTTTTTTTTTTTTTTTTTGGTGTTATTTAGGTATGTATTTGCTGTGTTTTATTTAAAAAAAACCCCCAATTCTATGCACATTCAGATGAGTGAAGCTGATGGAATTTTAGATACATAATTCTTGGAAATGTAAAAATAAACAGAATTTATACACAAGTATTTGTATCTTCATTATCAGCCATATTAATATGTCCACAAAATTGTTGGCTCAATAAACCTTGACTGTGTTACAAATCTGAAGCCAAACACTTGCACCAGCACTCAGTAAATATGTTGTTCAACTAAAAATAGAAACTACTGTCACCAGCAAAGGGTATCCATGAGGGAATGATATATCCTATAAATATACTAAGAAACATGTGGATTAGTTTAATCTAATTAAGTATATGTAAACAAACCAACCGACAGAGCTTTGAATCAAAGAAGTAGGATGAAAAGAAAAGGAAATTCAAGGGAAGCTAGTTAAACTTCTTAATATTATGCCTTGATTAAAAACAAAAAAGCAACAAAAAAGTTTCTTGTTTGTTGAGCAACTATTACATTAAGAATTTGTACACTACTGTCCCTACGTAAGTCAATCAATTTTAGGAAGAATTTGAACAGTAACAGGATTTCTTCTATATTTATCTTACATTTACAAATATCAGCCTGTGGTTTCAAGTATTTAAATTTCAATTTTCCATCTGAGATACTTGAAAAGGGATAGCTATTCAGAGAACGATTGCTTAGTACTTTCTGATTGTGGCATTTTATCAAAACCAGGCATATTTATAATTCAGGTGAGGTTCCCAAAAACTCATTCAGAATAACACAACATTTTAAAATTTAGGCCATGGAATTAGAGATATGAGCATGTTTTATAAAGTATAACTTTTTTGTTTGCTATATCCTTTTTGTATTTCCATGTTGATCTGTAATAAAGAAATCACGGTTAGAAATTACTTTAATATTCATGTTGAGGAATACAATCAGTGCCGGTAGCTCGGGGTGCAGCTGCAGTTCGAGCTGCAGGTTGAGCTCTGGAGCCCCAGGCAAGAGGCTGTGAACTGCTGGCCCTCTGCAGAACAAAGGGCACAGGGACCTGTGGCCCAGCCAGGTGACCGGGCAGTCAGAGACACGGCAGGAGCCGAGGGCTCAGCTGGAAGTCCCCAGACTTTACCGTGCACAGACTGTGAGGGTATGAAACCCAGGGTGTCCTTTGTTCAGATTCCCTCCTCAGAGACACCAGCTTGGCCTGTTATTCTGTGATTGCACCATGATTAAATTATTTTAAGGATCCAGATGTCTGATATTCTGCTATGGAAATCCTAGGGTTGAGCCAGTATGGAAACCTGGTCTGACTGTGTGAGAGTGGGATGTGTAGGGCATCAAGACGGGCAGCTGTCAGCTCCGTGGAGCCACCCACTGTGAAGGGACCTCGGTCCCAGCAGTGACAGTC
>QWTY01033994.1:0-11529 GCA_008033365.1 Pseudorectes ferrugineus
GCATATAGACAAGAATTCACTTTGTCAAGGTGATTAATATTAGAAATAATTACCCAGAGCAGTTCAAGACATTGTATCTGTCAATGCTGGAGACATGGGAACAAATTTACATGGCCAATGTAAGCAAGCAACCAACCAACCTCATGTCCCCAGAAAGACACCATTTAGTATTGCACACTGATAGCTTACTGAAATATCCTTGCACTGTGAATAATACAGGCTTTCCATCTCACACCGCCTCCAAGATACAGACACCTTCTACCGGACATGACGTGTTTCCACCAACCTTGTTTTACAGATACTGTCTATGCAGGTGATGCTTTCGTCTCAGTCTAATGAACATGCCCCAGGGGTTAGCATTTTAAGAGATGTTTAAAATGCTCATCATCTCGGAATGACTGCAGAGAAACAATGGCACTACACACGCCCCTGCAACAAGGCTTTGAGACCCAGTAGGATGCTAACACTCAAAACAATCCTTTACACAGCAGGTCACTTAAAATGGTTATTTTTATTAAATGAATAAGTTCATTTAGTTCACCTAAGAGCCAAATCAATTTTTCTTATCCACAGCTTTGCATAACACTGCCTATAAATAAATGACCACATATTTCAGTATGTTTACACATCTTTGGATCATAAAAAGCACTTGGATGGTCAAAAAAACTAGAGATACTGACTAGTCATGGTTAATACATCCAGACTCTATTTAGATTTTGAAGTTACAAAATTTTATCTTTACCCAGGAAGTGAAAAGGCCAATTAGTGGCATTTCAACGTTGTGAGGGATAGGTCACACAAATGAACCAGTGGCCTCCCAAGAGCATCCCTCTCTGTCACTTTGGTGAATGCACAAGGCTGCGCATTCTGCCTGGCTCCCAGTCTGGCAGTGCAGGGAACTAACTTGAGCTCTGGGCCAAGATTTTCTGAGGCACTTAGCACTTCTAATGCATTTTAATGGACCCCGCATGATTCTGCTTAACAAGAAGGATGCTTTTCTTAAGGGATGAACCACCTCTGGGTGTTGAGTCAATTCATAACATTCATATATTCTGATAACCAGTTTCTCTCTTGTGAGAGGAGAAGAGAGGTCAGAATTTTTAAATCTCTCAGAAACAGCACAAGCTTTATCTTTTCACACAGGCTGTACAATCACAAATAAAATAACAAATGCAGACTTCAGAAACCAAACTTTAAGATGCTCAGTTTTGCCCTTTGCCATTGCCCATTTTTAAATAAATAACATGTTAAACACTCATTTTAATGAGTATGATGTATTTAAAGACAGTGATAAGAAATGTAAAATTAGAACAATGTGTGCCTATAATATGTTAAAGTCGATGTTTTGTGCTGAAATTACACTTTCCTCAGTACTATTAGAACATTGATCAAGAAAAATTCAGGTAAAGATGAGAACAACCAGACATATATCACCATAGTCTTCCTTGAAAGGATTCTCTCTGATTTTTAAGAAGCTTGTTTATCAGTGTAAATTAGGTCAGTGCACAATTTTCTTTATTTTTCCTGTCCTTAGTACCCTCAGCATTACTTTAGGGCACACAAGTCAAAAATATAGGTGCAGTCAAGTAAAAAGATAGCAATCTGTTTTTTCTGCACAAGGGAGCTTGCTGTATTTCTAGAGGGACCAGGAACTAAAAATCTGCAATTACCAAAATTGCCAAGCACAAAGCAGGAAAAAATAGACACCTGATTTCTTTTTCTTTCCTCCATGGCATTAAATAAAGAGATGTAAATGCCACTAAGCAACTTTGATTGATACTTAAAATCACCAACAAGTCAAGAAATGCTATGAAATTGCTATGCTATACATGCATAGTTTTGAATAGATGTCACCCAACCTTCTTGGAAAAACATTTTCCTGCTATTCAGCATGTCTTTAATTTTCTTCCATTACTAGTTTTTAGTACCACAAGAATCACAATTTTATATATATAATTAATGTAGAAATAAATTCTGCATTAGCAAGAAGATGGGAAAACTCAAAAGTCTTTCAATGTGTGATGTTCAATTCATTAATTTTACTTTCTAAACCCTGGCATTACTGGCACTGAGAAGCACAGCAGTCGTTCCTCTCCTCGCTGCAATGACTCATTTCCCTCCGTGACTGGCTGCTTCTCGCTATAGAGAAGCCTTACTTTCATGTAACGCTTAAAACCATCTAAAGAGTTGCAGTTCTAGAAACTTTTAAACCTTCCCAGATTCCTATTTAGTTCCCTTGGATCAGAAGGTTATAGAAGCTCAGCCTTCAAAAGTTGGAATACTGCCTTTATAAATAGGAAAAGAACTGGATGGTTCCAGACAAGAGGAAAGAAGTCAAGAAACCCTTCCATTTACACCACCAGTTTTTATTCATCTCAGCTAAGTGAAGGTGAACTTCTGAAAGAGGTTCAAAGACGTGAAAAAAAAAATCAGTTGTTACCATCTCTAAAGCCAATCAGGCCTTTAAATCAACTGAAGATGGACACTCAAGAACTCAACTACATGGGGAATTACTCATTCTTTTTCCACTGTAGTACTTCCAGGACCATGAAAAGAAAGAAGTTATTATCAACAGAATTAGCATGTGAATTTTGAGAAGAAATTTTAAAGGATCAGATGCCTTTTGTGGTTTCCAGAATAAAACCAGCACCAGGCAAGAGGGGGCAGAAAAAGAGAGAAGTGGTCACAGGCTGGTTGAGCTTATCCTTTAAAGAAACAAACAAAAAATTAAAATAAATTGCAGGAGTAATTTTGTCATCTGGTTCCCACAGACACATTCACTTCCCTGATGACTAAATATATTAAATCCAGTATCACACTGTCACACACATCTTTGTCTAAGTTCTGCTTAAACAGCATCATCTTTGGCCACTGTTGAAGACAGTAGAAATTTCCCTGTAATTAGTCCATGTCAACACAAAAATAATTTACAAAATAAACAAATAGTCATTTTCATATAAACTAATTTTATTAAAGTATTGAATATCCAGAAGAATAATTCAGGTGTATCTTGTTAGAAGAGATTTAAATATAATAATGCTTTTTAAATCTAGCAAAATATTGATTATCTACTAGCATGCAGCATAGAAAAATTTAAGAAAAAAATCTCAGTAAGTATAACTGCAAGCAGATGACTTTTGGCTTTTCCAGCGTGTCACCTCCCTCTTCTTCTAAGTAAAGAACACACAGATCTTCTTTGAGTTTTTATCCAATTAGGGATTACATCTTTACCTGTTTGTATGTCTGGTTTCACAGACCATCAATAGGCCTGTTCAGGTTCACCTGAAACTAGCAAAGATGTACAGGTAAAACAAAACATATGCATGCCACCCTAAAATGACACAAGAACTGGTAAACTGAGTTGCATTAAAGGTCCAATTAACCTAATATCCTTTGTAAAAGATGTGAGGTTTAAGGAAAGTTTAAAAGCAAATCAGACACAGCACAATCACTCCAGCTTTTGGCAGGCAAACATCTGAGATGAAGCCTTTACCATAAGCCAGCAAGTGTAGTAGTCATGGCTGTCTCTTCCTTTCCAATAAGAATAGTTTATAATGCTTACAGACATACAAAATCCACAGAGAAACAAAAATGAATCATATACATCATCGTTGTCAGTCATAACAACTTCATTTTAATCACTGGATTTGTAGTAACTTGTTCCTGCTATAACTTTGGGTTTAAAACTTCTCCTGTCCATGTGGGCCCCCTGAAAGGCTTTGTAAAAAATTGGGTACCTGCTTCTTTAAATCAGGAGTGGTCTTGCTTTTTTGTCACATGAAAAGTTATCAACTCTAATCCATCTTTCTAAAAATTTAAATCTATGCTTCTCATTATACCTTTTGTAATGCTTCTTTCATAACCATGGGATTTTAATGTATGACTGAACATACTAGATGAACAGATTTTGTATGTCACCAACAGATGTTGCTGTGACATCTTATCCAAGTTGTTTGACCCTTAAGACATAACAATATTCTTGTTCTCTGGCAAGCTGGGATACCAGCTGAATTCCATTATTGAATTACATGACCTGCTACTGTAGCTGCATAGAAAATGCAAGGTTCCTCCTTGTAACAGTGCACTTCATAAAAGACACCTCAACTCTTCAACTGAAAGTGTTTATAACCAATGTTGTTAGTCATAACAAATGTTCCATTTTATCACTACTACTGATTTTATTTATATTACATCATTGTGATACTCACAGATCAGCGGTGCACTTGGCATGCAACTAACAGATAGCTAATGTAAAATCCCTGCCTTACTGTTCTAGAACTTGGATGGTAAACTGTCTGATGTAATTATAGCAGCAGATTTTTCCTTTTCTTTCTGTTTCTATCCCTGTCACTCTTCATTCCCACAATCTCCTTCCAAAGTCCTTCTCTTCAACCACTTAAATATCCATCTCTCCTCTGCTGTCTGGCCATGAATATGAAGGATCACACCAGTTAAATGTTAGGCATTTTCTTCCCTTCTATTCTTATCAAATGAGAAGAATATTAGTTATGGGACCTGGGAGAGGAGCTGGTTCTACCCTTTCTTCATTACCAGACTTAGCTTCTTGAGCAAAGCAGGTTTACAGATTTTGCTGTTCCAGTGGGCTGTTCTCTCCCCACAACACATGGATCAGTTCCCCCACATTCAGCAGTGAGACAGGAATATGAGAGATAGTTCAGTTCCTTTGGGTCTCAGGGAGTTGGATACAGGTTGGTGACCTCCAGGAAGATGGGCTGAGCTCATCTGTCAGCGCTGCTTTTGGCAGCAGACAACAGCAAGTCAGACATGGTGTCCATATGTCCGAGCAGGCAGATGTCGCCTCAGCCACCCACAGAGTGCACCGCCTGCACTGCTGGAAAGGGAAAGCAGGGGACGGGGTAAAACCCTGCTAATGGGGCACAGGAGACCTCACTCATCTGGGGCATCACTGCCCCTGTGCCCCAAAGAATAACTTCTCTCATGGTGGTGTGGTTTAGGCTTGCACATGATGCCTCTCTACTCTAACCCTCTACCCTCATTCCTTCATTTTTCATTGTTTACACAATACATTTTGGTCCTTCCCCTTCTCTCAGTCTCTTATTTACCCCTTAAAGACATCTGCCAGAAAAGAGATTGACACCACTTGTATTTTGGTAGTTATAGTCTGATTATCTCCTGAGACAGAGAAGAGAAGAAAAGAGGGGCGTGAAAGCAGGGGCAAAACTTTGTGCAAACTCAATGACCTACATTATCTCACTGGATATTATTGCTCTAAAACAATTAGGAAGATTAATGTTGTCAGCTCCATTTTAGGAACTTTGACATACATGCACACTTTAGAGTATTTCATAAAGACTAATGTAGTCATCTGCTTTAAATACAGCAGACCTTTTGCAAATAATAGTTTTATATTTCTCTGACAAGGTATAATCCACAGTGAAATATATATTTGCATGAATAGCCTTGATCCATTAAAGGAAAGAAAAGGGATTTAGTCAGTAGAAAGAGTTGCAAATTTCCAATACTAATATGCAGACTTAAGCTAAGAGGCAAATAATTCAAAAGCATTACTGTAGTCATCATTAAAATGAAGAATTCTGCTTTGTCATTATATGACTTACAAGCAGAAGGGCATTTTATTAAATCACAACTCCTCCAGTCTCCTTAATACTTAGACTTTTCCTCCCCCATTTCTGCTGATAATGAGAATATCCAGATGATTTGTCTTGATTGTTGATTCACCCTCCTATTTTGTGAATTCCACTGTAGACTACACTCAAAATGAGTTACACTGTGTACTACAATATATCTCAGAATTGAGTATTTTCTTTTAGAATTAATAAAATCCAAAAGCATATATTGACAAGCAGTTACTTTGAAAAGCTTTTTATATCAGTTGTCTCTTTTTCCTCAGAGCGTCTAAATTTATAGTCCTTAGGGTGGCTCACGAAAACCATCTTGTAATCAGCAAGCCAACTGCTAAAGCTCATTTCCCCTGGAAACTGCTCTCCTGATGCCTTCTACTCCAAAACCTACCTCCAATGCCTCTGGATTAGATTTCAAATTATTTTCAGAACATGTATGCTGAAAACATCCCTGACTGCAGTTGGCACATTACCAGCAACAGTAAATGGTGTGAATTTAAAGGCAGGTGGCATTATTTTACTGCCATGTTTTATAACTTTTAAACTCTACCTATGAGAGATCCAGTTTCACTGTCAGTGCTGAGGTTTCCAGGTACTGTAGCAGGATTTTCAATAGTTCCTCATAGCAAGTATGACATTATGCAATAGCATTGCAGATGCAGAGTCTGCCAGCCATAGCCCTGGAAATATATCTACAATTTTATCAGGCAGGAAGGAGCCAGTTGAAACTTGGCACCTAAAGGCATTTCTTCCCTACCCAGCCATGGTGCTGCAAAAGTTTCCACCCAACAGTGAACCCAAGCTGGGTCCTGCATCCCTGCTGGGTGCTCTGACCACAGCTGGCAGGGCAGCCCTTTCCTTCATGGTCCTTGGAAAAGCTGTTCTCTGCCTCCTCAAAACTCTGCTGACTCTCTGAAGCTAAAGAACTCTCCCCAAAGCCTTGTTGTTTTTGTGCTCTTTTTTTTTTTTAAACATTGGACTGTATCTCTAAATGTCTGAGGCTCCAAAATTTATAGAATTCTTCATTCAACACCAAACTGACACAACATGGGAGTCTCTTCAGTAGTGTGCTATTTCTTTTTCAGAGGGCTCTTCAGAACAAGAAAGGCCAGTTTTTAGTTTCATAATAGAAGAAACAGGATAGAGTTGCATTAATTCCATGCTAAAAGATTATTAATTTTGTATTTCAGCTGTTGATACACACTTTACAAGTTATTTTGCAAACAACTAGTTCATGACTGAAAATGTTAAGGGTTGTATTCAAACAAAGTTTTTGCAAAGCAGTTATGTTTGGTATTTTGGTATTATAATCAGACTCTTTCTTTGTACACTCCTGTTTTTAATGTGTCCTTATTATAACCAAAACCAAATTTTCAACAATCTCTCAGCTCTATTGGGACATAGTAAATTTACTGGGGTGGAGAATACAGCAACTGTGATCATGCAAGCAAATAATTTCATACTTAGAATCTAAAGTAAGAACAAAGTATTCTGTGTCTGTGAAGCTGAAGCAATATGGAAGCACTGTAAATTTTCAGTTAAACAGATGTGTGGGGTTTTTATTAGATCTACAAAATTATTGAGTTACAGAAGCACAGGGTCAAACACAGTGACTACTGGGAAAAAACCAGAACTGGTGTTTTTATTAGTGCAAAGACTGTAGATAAGGGAGAGTCACGATGACTGAAACCACCTTTCACTTCCAAATGAACCCTGCATAGAGTGGCTGGCACAGAACAGCAGGATGATTTGGTTGGGTCTGTATCACCATGTGTAATACTGTATAACTTACCTTGCTGGAGAATTTATTTTATAAAAACTTGGAAGCTACAGTTATATTTACACATACAGAGACAAACAAAAATGTGAGAAAAGTTATTGCCAAGAGAATCTCTCCTATTGGAATATTCTGCTTTTAGTGCGGTATCAGAATCAGGTATCTGCAGCCTGTATCCGTAGAATTAACATCCTTTGTTGTAAGTAACATATCATACCTTTTTCTGCCTTGCTCGTGTTATGCTTTTCAAGCAGGAGGTACCGAGGACTTTCAGGAAGAAAAGGCAGAATCACAGCTTGTATCAATGCTGGAACAATGATTGCTCCAAATAAGAAAGGCCACCGAGATTCCTGCAAATGGATGCAAACAGGAGTCAGAAATACTCTCCCACCTGGAAGAAAAATAGCTTTGATGGGAAACACTGTAATTGTTCATCATTCAAAGTATTGTGTCCGTCACCAGCGTGATGTGTTCCTCCTGAGCTTAGTAAGCAGCTTGAACACTTCCCCTCAGATCACCTTACTCAAGGGCCAAGCCCCCAAACTATTTTTTGTTGACAGTTTTTATTTTACATTCTTCCACTTCAGCAAGTCCTAAAGCACCATGTGCTGCATGGTATGGGATGTAATCCACTCCTCAAATCTGAAATAGAGCCCCAGATAACTGAATAATTCCCAGAAATAATGCGTGAGGTATCTCCTAACCAAACTTTTCACTTGCCCTTTAAGGTGAGAGAGGTGTTTTTAAAAAATTCTCCTGGGATGGGAAAGCAACTTGACAAAGTGTTTTTGCAAACAATTTAAAGCTTGAGGTAATCGGTCATCCTAAGAACCTGCATTACCATGAAGGCTTCAAGACCCTATTTCTTCATTCCTTTTTTCTTTTTTTTTCCAATTGAGTGGAAAACTTTATGTAATGTAGGTGAATCAAAAGTAGTTAATACTGTTTATAGACAAATAAGCCTGAATCTTATTTTAAAAAATAGAAAACTAAGGTTAAGACTTTAAAACCAGTCAATAATCACATAATCAAAGCAGGTACTGGTTTGTAAAGAATAACAGGAAAACAGGCAGTATAACTTGTCACCTTCATTCCATATCTGCCTGGAATAATTTCCTGTAATATAAACCTGTTTGCTATGTACCATATAAAAAAAATTTATAGGGTGTTAGGATTTTTAACAATACTTCCAAATAAAAACCTCACTCTTGATCAGCACAGCATATTTTCTGTAGGTTTTTTTCCACAATGTCAAGGACACTTCTTAAAGGAAAAAAGTATTCTTAATATACTGTTATTATCAGCATTCTCCCCACCTGTGGAGACTTAGGTGGAATAAGCTTACACTCCTTTTAAAGTCTCCTATAGTGTATGGTTTATCAGTTGGTCCTGTTTATCTCCAATAACTCTTCTGAAAGCGTTATTTTGAAAAAGTTCTGAACAGGACTCTGGACTTACCCTTTACAATAAATAGCAAACCCTGCTACTATAATGAAAAGCCCTCTACTTTTGCCATGTGAGACACTGAGTGTCCTTTATTTCCTCTATTAAAGATTTCTGTTTTACTTTCACCATGCTAACTTTTAAAACCTTAAAGTAAACACCCATAAATATGCTCCCACTTGCCATTTTGACATGAATTGATTAATCAGTCACTGAAGCCAATGGAAACTTCTCCGTCCATTTCAAAAGATTTCATGTATATTCAATGTTATGGGGTGTGTGTTCTACTTGCTTTCCTCTTAATTTACATTATACAATTTTAACTCCTTCCTCCCATTACAGAAAAGAAATAGTAGGACTAATATAAGTTTAAAGGTTTCATTAAAATGGCTGGAAATCAGGATGAACCCTATAAAGAGAACTAAGAGAAGCAGGGAAAAGGAGGGTTTCATAACCTCTTTCAGAAGGAATACAAAAGGACATACACTGGGACAGTGCTCAGAAGCAGTAATAAGCTAAAGGCAAAAGACAGTGTAGGTGACTTAGAAGACACATTTGCCTCAATTGTCAGCAGTAAGGAGAAGCACACAGGCACTGCTGGGAGAAATGAAAACAACTACATCCCATTTTATTTCAGGAAAAACTTAAAAGAGCATTAAATATTTTAATTACAGGGGACCTGATTTCATCACCTGCTCAGAATTGGTACAAATAACATGTCAAGATGGTAAAATTTTAATTTTAAACTGTCACATTATGGATATTTGCTTAGGCTGGAGCCTGAAAAACCTGGCTTTGATGTATTTACAAAAGACAGTTAAATAGTAGAGCAAGTTTGACAACCACAGACCCATTTAAAGGTTGATGTAATAAAGTGCAAAGCTGCAGAGACAGAAGATTGGGTAGAAGGGAGGGGGATAAAGCATGGCATGGATTTATCAGCTGTGAATGAGACAAGATTAAGGTGCACTGGAATACAGTAAAGAAAATGTTGCCATGTCAGAAAATCATCAGCTAAAATGCAGAAAATGGAACTTACTGTAACCATCAAAAGGTGGAAAAGAAAGTGACATGGGGAAATGTCAACAGGCACTGCTGACAGCTGAACTATCCATATTAAACTCACTTACCTATTTAAGCACCAGCTATGTTTTATATTTTCAGCAATTAGAAAGATTTTGATAAAATGTGAAGGCACTCTCAACACAGAACAGGTTAACAATAAACACATAGATAAATTTTAAAGGGAGAACTGAATTGTTGACAGGATCATGCAACAGAGGTGGGAAGAAGTGCTGAACTGCCCTGGACATGGGCATTCATTTTTTGAAAGATCTATCGTGGCCAAATAAGTATCCCAGTATGAGATGGATAACAGGATCAAAAAGACTGAGCAAGGAAATATGCAGCTGTGACAGGCTTCACTCTCTCAGTTTCTCTTTAAATAATTTCACAGAAACAGAGAAACATAGAATGGTTTGGGTTGGAAGGGACCTCAAGGATCACCTTGTTTCAATCCCCTGCCACGGGCAGGTTCACCTTCCACTATCCCAGGTTGCTCAGAGCCCCATCCACCCCGGCCTTGAACACTTCCAGGGCTGCGGCATCCACAGCTTCTCTGGGCAGTCTGGTCCAGTGTCTCACCACTCTCATAGTGAGAATTTCTTCCTAACATCTATGCTAAACCTCCCCTCTTTCAGTTTAATAAATAGATTTTATTTATTTATTTATGTATTTATTTTGAAAGCATAATCTGGACATAGATCCCACTCCCCATTCCCAAGTGAGTACCAACCACTACTGCACAGTCAGGCTCCTTGTTTGCTCTCTCCCCAGGGTTTGGGTTTCTGTGCTGTAGAGGTCCCCACCTCCCTTTGAACATCCTGACCCCAACTGCTCCCAGGCAAGCTTCCCACATCCTGTCTCCTGTCCACTCTTGAGCCACAGGGAAATGCCCACACCCCAAACATCTTCTCCTAGGCTCCTCCTGGACATGGGGTAGCACAGGACACTGCCCAGAAGATTCCCAGCCCTGCTCTGTTTCCCTGTGTAACCACCATGCTGCCTCACAGAACTATCAAAGGCTTGGCTACCTCTACTGCTTGAAACATGCAGGAGATGGTATCAAAATAAATACTCATTCCCCCTTTTTAACATTCAGTGCACAGGATGAACTGTGATCCCTCAGTGAGCAGGTCTATTTACTAGTCACTATTAAATAGTCACCATTTAAGTATTCTTTCTGGAATTAATTCCTTGGGGATGGGGTTGTGATGAGTTTACTACAGTGCTGAACAACTAATTAACAGAAATGACCTTTTTGCATAATTTTCTTATGTAAAATGACATATTTTACCCATTTTGTATGTGGGTAACAAAGAGACAAAAGCCTCTGGCATCCAATACAAGATACTCAAAAATATCCAGGAAATAGTGATTTGGTAGTCTCTTCTTTTTCATGTTTCTATAAGAAGCAGGAACACTTTTAAAATTTTAGTTTGGCAAAATGTAATCACACACACAGACAGAAAGAATTACATCTAGTCTAATTTTTAGATGCCCTGAAGCATCTTGCCTCACCCTCCTGCTGCAGCTACAGAAGGATGCAGGTCTCTGTGATATTGTGTCACATCTGCCAGTTCCACAGGGACATCTAAGGTACCGTAGGGCATCAAGATGATACTA
>QWTY01033995.1:0-13214 GCA_008033365.1 Pseudorectes ferrugineus
GCTTCTAGGTGTATGTGACAGTTTTCTTAATCTTTGTAAATCTTTCCATAAGCCATTAGCTTCCTGATGGCACTTTGAGTTTCTCTTCAAAGTCACCTTCATCAGTGCTTTCCCTTCTGTGTTTTCCTTCTGATTTCCAGTTCTTTAGGACTGAGTCTTTATACTGTATGATGTCTAAGATGTTTTCAGCCCTTCAGGAAAAAATATATAACCAACAAACTCTGCAATTTAGGATATAGATAATCTTGGAAATTACAGTGACTCAGAGATTTGCTAAAATTGGCTACTAATAAGAGGATTTCTGAAACCAAATCAGAGATTCTTTGATTGAAATCAGTGTCATTGTATGCATTCATAAACTAATAGGAAACTAGAAAGAAGCATAAAATTACTACTTGCAGATTCGGCCTTTTCCCAGGGTTAATAGTTGCTCTTATTAAATCTGTTTATCCAGCAGAAAACTCTTTCTGGGAGCTTTTGCAATGGCTGTCATGGGGCATTTCTCTATTTTACTGTTCCTCCTTCGGCCCAGAGGTTAGAAACTCTAATTGCCTCACCTTTTGTGACAGAGGTCATAGAACCACAGAATTATAAATCATAGAATTATGGAATATCCTGAGTTGTAAGGGACACACACAGATCATCAAAGTCCAGCTCATGGCCCTGCACAGGACCACCCCAAGTGCTGAGTAGCATTCTTTAATGCAAGATTTGAAGTTAATAGAATAGGTTTGGTTGTTTTTTTTTTTAATTAATGCCACTGATTTATTTTCTGAAACACTAATGTTAACTAGAAAAACTGTTAAAGCTGTCACTAAGAGAACAAATGCCCTTTTTGGCCACTTCTCATGTGTTATGACTCTTTTATCATCTGCTTTATCTAAGCAGACATTCATAGCTCAACACCTTAAACTAGAGATGATTATTTCTTTTGTTTTGCGTTGTGAGGTTTTTCTGATTTTTGAAATATCTTCATTTATCTGTCAGGAACAAAGGCTGAGAGAGAATGGTTGAGCAGCCAAAACCACTCCATAGACCTCTGCCTCCCAAGCTGCTGTCTAAGCTGTCTGCACCGAGGGAGAATGTTGACAAAGGTAAACTGCACAAAGACAGTTTCTGTGGTGCACAGTTACAAATGCCATGTGTTCTCTAAAACTGACACAGAAGAAGATAGATTGGCAGTTCAGCTACCAGTGCAAAGCAGTGTGCATGAGACTGCGGTATGACCCATACGACCTGCATCTCTTTGGGAGGCTCTTCATGTAAATCGGGGAAGAGTCTTCTTGGCAGGTCCTGGAAGTTGAGCCTTCCACCTATCAGAGTTGAATACTACCCACTGGATAATAGAGGCATTCCCCCTAGCTCATCAGAAAATATGGGACATAACATAAAAAACTGCTGGTGTCAAGAAAAATAAAATTGGATCACATGGTGTCAGACCATAGGGGAAGTGAGATACAACTTGGACTCAGATAAGATGGAAAAAATGACATTTTGGGGGATGGTCATGCTCTTCTCGGAATATACAATCCTGTGAAAAGAAATATCTTGCCTTATATTATTTTACCGGCATCAGGGATTTCTAATTAAAACAAAGGACTTGCCGTGCAGTATGCTTCAGAAATAACCAGGCATTTTGTGTGCTTCTTATATATGTGAATGAAAAGCTCTTTCCAGTTTATATAAAGTAGCTATTGATTAAATATTTAGGGACTAACCTTTAAAAATAAATGTGAAAAACAATAACATGATCTATAATTATAACGTTTTTACCTAAGTAATATATAAATAAGATGGAAACTAGGCACCACTCCTGAAAACAGATCTGTATAGAAGAACCCTGGCATCTGTGCAGGTTTACTGACTCCTGTCAACAACATCAGGCCCCAGGATCCACTGCAAAAAAATAGAACACAGAAATTTTACAATGTTTTTTTCACAGATCAGCACAGTAGAATAAACTTGTAGCATGAAAAAACAGTGCTGTCCCTATGACTGAGATAAAGAGACCAAATCAAGTTTGGGTTTTTTTCCATCTAGCTTCTGTAATTCTGTAGGAGTATCTAAATAGCTAAAACTCCACAATCTTCACATAGTCAATGAAGCAGGCAAAGAGAAAGAAAATAAATCAAAATAGTTTTTATGGTGCTTGAGAGAAATGGTAAGTAATTTGAATTTTCATTTTGTTAGAATACTGTCATACTGTACTTATCCTCATTATGTAATATTAAATTAAAAGGAGTAACAATAATATATTAAAAGCAATACCTTTCTAACAGTATGAAAAATAGTAAAGAAAATTCAGTTAAAGAAGTAAGGTTGAAAAGTCAGATAATATAATTTTTGGTCCCTTGATATTATTAAGCCCTGCTGAATATTATTTTGAAAGTCTGGTAAGATCTGTTTAGGTACGATACAGTTCCAGTCTGGCACTGCCCAAACAGATGAAAATATTTCTGGCTCACTACTAGAGCTGTGATTCAATGATTTAAGCCATTTTAAAAACGATAGAAAAACCTTTTACCCAGAAACAAAGTTCTGTTGTGCTGGCTCTCGTTCTAGTAGTACATATTACTGATGAATGCTATTTATAAAATGCGTATTTATATAGTAAACGTGACAGGAATGTAAGAGCTTGCAGTAAAGTTTGTTCAAGGATCATTTCTCCAAATGTAACTATCACACCTGAAAGATATTTATACAGCAGCCTGCCCATTGATCAGCAAGCAACTCTTCAGCAATGGTACTTCCATCATCTTGGTGGATGGATTGTTTTGTGCTTCATGAAGTGTGAGACTGAGACTGAAGAGCAGAAGCCCTGGGCTGGAAAAAAAGACAGTGTTGTGTGATGTCACTGTCTTTTCCCTTGCTGGGGAGTGTAGACAGTGGGACTGTAACAAAATGAAGTAGTTGATTGAAAAGGCAGCAGAAATGTCATGGGGGGTGGACTGTGCCCACCTGAGGGCTGGAAGCTGTCAGACACAGTGGCTGAGGGCAGGAAAGCCAGGGAGATAAGCCAATGGTCCCAGCTTTCTTTGAGAGCTAAGCTGTAGCAGAGAGGTGTAAAGAGTAACTTCTCCCTCAGCAGGTCCCTAGAAATGAGTCTCCCTTGCTAAGGGAACAGAGCATCATCATTGTGGAGCTAAAGAGACTGAGTGAAGGATAAATTACTAAGTATTTATTTGATGATAAAATGTTCACGACTAAATGACTGCTGTCTGCAGTGTTGTTCAGAAACTGGGGAGTAGCTCAGGACCCAATGGTCTCCCAGAATGAGATCTTTGGAGATAGCCCTGGTGGAAAAGTCCTGAGCCCAGTTCCAGCACAAAGGTGTATGAAATGAACCTTTGACACAGAGTTTGTATTTGGTTTCTGTGGCACAGTTGTGGTAGTGAGGGGGCTAAAGGCATGTCTTCCATGAGAAGCTGCCAGAAGCTTCCCCCATCTCTGACAGATCCAATGCCAGCCAGCTCCAGGATGGACCCACTGCTGGCCAAGGCTGAGCTCAGCAGCGATGGTGGTAGTGCTTGACCCCAGCCCCCATTCCCTGTCCTCCTGCACCACTGAGGGGAAGACGGTATAAATATCAGGAGTGAAGTTAATCCCAGGAAGAGGGGAAGTATGGGGAGAAGGTGCTTTAAGATTTTAAGTTTTTCTCATTACCCTGCCCTGGTTCAATTGGTAATAAATTCAGTTCATTTCCCCAAGTCAAGTTTTGCCCTTGATGGTATCTGGTGAGCCACGTGCCCTTGTCCTTGTACCTCGACCCACAAACCTTTTCTTATATTTTCTACCCCCTGGCCAGCTGAGGGAAATGACAGAGTGGCTTTGGTGGTACCTGCATCCAGCCAGGGTCAACCCACCACAGTAGTGTGGGACACTAGGGCTCAGTGCCAACTGTTGCATTAAGGATACAGAAATTTGGCAGAAAATAAAGGCCCTTGCATTCCAGCTGGTCCTCAGAGATCAGAGGGGCTGGGAGGGGCTGGGCTTCATTTCTGATTGCAGCCACTTTAGCACTGTCAGCCTGGTCAAGTTCAGTAAGAAGTTGTACAATCCAGGTTCAAAAACAGTGCAGTTTATTGAAGCCACAGGAAAGCAGGTTCAGAATTGTTGGTGATAAATGCACCGACCACAGTGTTAGTGTATGGCACTACCAAAGGTACAGTAACAGGGATCTATCAGTGACGTATATATATTATATCTACATATCTGCTCCAATGTAGTTGAAGGTGCAAAGCTCACCTAAGCATCCCTACAGAGGCAGAGGAGAGACACAGCCTTGACCAATTCCAAGCAGGCAGATGTCTTTCCCCCCACATCTCTTTTTTTTTTTCCTTTTTTTTCTGGTCCTGGAACTCCCCTTGCCTATACTATAACTTTTGGCCCTCCCCAATGAGGTGGAAGAACTGCATGTTATAGGTGGGGTTTTGGTGACTGCAGTCATAAAGATAAGGCATGTTCACTTTTCTCTTCATTTGCATTCTTAGGGGAGCAAAATTTTATATGCAAATAGGGCTTAAGGAGGGTGTTGGTTACTTTCAGTCAGCACTTACAGTTGCCACCAGAGGTAGAATGAACACTTTAGTCATCCTCCACCTGCTGAGGCAGCTGTAAAGGCTATCTGACCTCCGTCAGAGGTGAGGCCTCTGGCTCACTCCAGGCGTTGTTCCATTATCAGCCCTTGCTTGAGCCAGTCTCTAAATAAGCAAGGGGCCCAACTCATACTTTTCTCAACCAGCCTCATCAGTTCTTCATAGACTTAAAGCATGTCTGACAACTTAACACATTATCCACCTCATGACCACAGTCACACAAACAACACCTATAAAAAGCATAAGGAATTCTGTGAAGCTGCCTGTGACAAATTCTGTGAAGTGCCTGATCCTACAGTCACTGTCAAGACAATTTCTAGAAGCTGGTTCTCTTGTTCCTTTCACAATTCCCTGTTCCTTGACCATGACTGACCTCACTTTTGCCATCACACTTTAAACACGTCCCTTCCATGGTGCTTTTTTCATATGGTATTTGCCTGATTTGCCTTTCCCATTCAGTAGGATTAGCATGAGGTTTAGGTGATCCATGGAACACTGTGGAACATACAGGGAGGGGAACACTCACCAAAGGAGCCCCATCTCCTTCTCAGGTGAAAGATCTCATTGTATTGGCACATGGCACCTTGCAAATGGATTCAGGATCCCTAAAGAGGGATTTGTCAGTGATACAAGTGGCCATATTTCACACACAGGAGAACAAACACTGCTCATTCATTCTTCATTAAACTCACAAGGTACCTCTGATAACCTGTCCTTTCTGTCCTGCTTCTGAGGCAACTCTTCTTTTGGATACAACACATCATTCAGCATAGTGTGTGGGAGAACTGCATTTGTCTTGAAAAAAAGAGACTAACATATGTAGTGATTGGCAGCACTGAGATACTTGGTCTTAATTGTTGATGCATTTTCTCTGAACAAGAAAAATCCATATAGGGCATGAAGAATTTGTCACATGATCTTTTCATCACAAAGGACGCCAGAGGATCCCTCATTAAAAATGCATTTTTTTCTCTTGTCTTCAGCAGGAAGGCTTTTTGGACAAATATCTAACTAGAGCAGTAAAGAGTACAAATAATGAAAATGGAAAAGAAGGGTCTGGCAGTGCTCAAGGGCTAGTCAGGCAAACAGATGCTTCCCTCAGCAATGAGCATGTATTCCACCATCCCTTCAGAATCCAACCTAAAGACACACCCCAGTCTGTTCATCAGATTTGCCATGGTCGAGTGCAAATCCAGCTCAAAGGACCACTTCTTCAGACCCAGCTGGAGCCTGGCAATGCACAGCCTGTTTGACCACGTTTGTTCTTGCCTTATATGCTTCCAATAGAGATATGCCTACCTCCTTAGTCAAGATAATATCCATGGGCAAATACACTTGCAGCCCAAAACTACAGGTTTGCATGAATTAAGGAGAGGTTTGATTCCCTCCAAAGCAAGTTTCCCAACAGAGCAGAATGATGATAGATACTTCCCAGGTCTAGTTCATAAGAATAACAATCCTGCCTGTTGGTCTTTGCCAGGCATAGCCGCAAGCATTCCTGTCTACTCAGGCAGCAAAATGCCAAACCAACTACTTTGAATGGTGCTGACGTAACTTGGGTTGAATTACAATTTCACAAGAGATGCAGTGCTGGGCAAGTGCCCTGAAAATTATGCAGGATGCATCAGAAAGGTGATGAGACATGGTAAAGATACAGAGGAAATGGCAAAAGAGGGTGAGACAAAAGAAAGAAGAAATAAACAATGGAAAATTTAAGGCAAGGGTACTACAGAAAAAACCCATGTAAATCAGTTATGCCCACAGCTACTCTAATATTAAGTTTTAAATCACTAATATTTAATTTTAAATCATTCTAAGCACCTCATTTTCTTGCAGTGGTAGGGTAAGAAATACAAGATCCCTTTTCTGTCAATGAGGTTACAATTCCAAAAGACACTTTAAATGAAAGCTGCTATTGACTCTTGAACACAGCAACATGAGCAATGCATCTTTAAAGAATATACCCTGAAGGCTAAAAGCAATTTTCTGCTACAGGAAGCAACACAACACTTCCACTTGGGACCCAGACATCAGATTTTCCTCAGACTGTCTTGTTCATACTACATCTCTTGAATGTTTCACAGCTACCAGTAAGAATGTCTGCATTGGATTTTCATTTTTGCTGGAAATGTTTTTCATCTTTAGAATCACGTTGTAGATTTTCGTTTATACAAAGAAGGATTTTCATTTGGGATTTTAATTTTAATGAAATATAGACAATGCTTTCTTACTCTGACTATAGTCATCTGTCACTACCCTGGGAAATCTTCAGCACTGAAGCATTGTTTTCCTTGCAAAGCAGATGCCAGGGATCTAAGAAAATTCTTAACTCCAATGCAGTATATAAATTCTCTTTCATTATAGTAATCTTCATTTTTTACATTCATCTATGTATTTACTATAACCTTTAGATTCTGTCGTATTTATTGGAACCCTTAGATTTATATTTGATAATACTACAGGGATTAATAGGTAGTGTATGTTGTATAGGTGCGCTTTATTGTGTATCTGTTGTGAAACTGATTAAGTTCTGGTTTACATGGAACTAGATGCCAGATTATATATATTAAAGTGTATTTGAAATTATATGAGGCAATAGTTAAATATTATTTCAGGATCTGTGTAGTTTGAGACAGTGTATGCAACAATATTAATAAGAATGCAGAAGCAGTGCTCTCCTATCAGAGTTTGTATAAAACTTCCTAGCTTAGAAATGAAAGAAAGAATTTGATAAAAGAGCAACAAGCTGCAGAAGAGTTTCTCTGCCTAGGTTCTGGAGATGTTTTGGATTGCATGTTTGAATGGTTTGGATCCTCTCTAGAGCATGAGTATAGTCCAGAACTTGACTAGGCTTCTTGAGTGAATATATCCACTATGCCTTAGGAAAGTTACAGAGAGAAGTCTAACACAGTTGAACAACATGGGAGAGTGTTTCTTTATAAATATGATTCAATTTTTATGTATCTTTTGGGCCTACTTTTTGTTCCACCTTCCAGACTCAACCCCTTTAATGGATATCTTTGTCTGCCTTAATCTGTCATTCAATAATTTACTCTTCTTTCCTGTACAGGTACGTGCTGCTTATTTTCCATGACTTCACTGAAATGATGTAAAGCTGAAATTTTACAGTTTAGTTATAGACTTAGATATAAAACTTTTGCCTGGGCAAAGGCTGTCTTTGGACAACAGAGTTGTAGATGCAGGCTGGAAGAGAGTTCTGGCCAAACCCTACTCAGAGCAGCACCAGTTTAGACCTTCAGATGTCTCCCTCAGGAGCAGAGGACTCTTAATCTAAGGAAATAATCCAGTATTTTTTCAAACGTTTAAAAAATGTGATCCTCATCCTCCCTGCTTTTCTGACTCATCATCTGTATGCAGCCAATCATATAAGACTGTAACATGTCAGATAAGTGACTTAAATTAAGGTGCTTCCAGCAGTCAGACATCTCTTTTGAAAACTTTCACTACTCCTTTTGTGAGCTGCAAAGCAGGACTAGATGACTTCCAGAGGCCCTTCAGCCTATATTTTTCTGACTCCATGATTCTCTGTCATTTCTAATTTTAATTTCTAATTCATCATTCTATTTTATTTCTTTGTAGGTTGTTTTTATTAGAAGATCTCTAGTATTTGGATGTTGCCTATAATGATATTAACTTTATTCCTAATGACATCGAGAACCTCAGGTATGTAAACAACAGAAAATGAAAACAGAATTGTACATCATAATGCTCTGGACCATACTTGGATATTAATTGTGCCATTGAATACACTGGAAAGATTCACTGTCCCCTCTCCCTCTTCTTAATCCTGTCCTACATGAAAATCTCATTTAAACAAAAACAGTAGATGATAATTGCACACCAGAAACAGCTGTGGATAGTGTAGAGTGAGCCACTATTTTCAAGAATCTTGATGATAGCTGTAAGTCGAATATCCCCATGCAAAATATGATTATTCCCTCAATTGACCATACATGTTCACATACTCTTGATTTGTATGATAAGGAAAGAGAAAATGTATTTATAAACCATGTGTGGTTGTTTTTAAGCAGTGTGAAGTGTTGGTGAGATAAAAATTAAAATGGGCACCCACCCAATAGAACCTGTAGAAAAAAAATATTAATACGTGAGACTGAGTTGTTCTTTGCTGACCTTAATGTTGATGTTATCTGTATATACATGTCTAATACATTCAAATGCTCACATTCCTGTTTTTCCAGATAACCCAGGTATTTAAATTATCACTAGAAAAGTACTGTACATACAATTGTGTCTAGAACGTGAAGTGCACTTTGAGAAACACATAGCATTTTTTTATGTACGTACCAGCTTGGTTTATTAATTCACCAAATGGGAATCAGGACAACATTAATGTGGTCAAGGTTGGATATGGTGTGAAGAGCCTATAAATGCCTAGTGATCCCTCAAGTTACTTGCAAATCGAATGTTTCAACACTGAAGAGAACCAGCTCTCTGCTTTGCCACCTGGGATTTTGAATCTTTCACTAAAATTCCTCTGAACAAAAAAATAACTTCATACACCCCTTGTTCTGGAATGATAATATTCGGAATTAGCCTCAGAAGCTCACTCATGTGTCTGCCATTTGCTTCTCCACAAAGAATCTAAAGGAAAAATACCTAGACATTAAAGACAGAAAACATTAAAAAATTATTAGTAGAGTAATACAGAAATATGTCCCATTTCCTTGCCTCCTCCAAGGAGTACTATGAGCAAAAAATATGCAGAGATGACCCCCAAGCAGTAACTGTACAAGTATTAGGAGAGTGGAAGTTCGTAAATGGTCCATTCTTTCACATTGAATAATGTTGATCAGAGGCAGCCATTACATAATATGGGGTATGTCATGGTTTGCTCAGATCCAGATTTTGAGTGTAGCTGAATGAAAGTGAAACAACTTTTAAGGGAGATTTATCAGGCATGCAAATATTTCCTTGTGTCTGAGGTTCTTAGGATTTTACACTGCCACCTGTCCCCCAGACAAATGTGTGTTGCAGCTTCATGTTGTGGCCGTGTGTCAAGCCAGTCTGTTCAGAAGGGAGATGGACCTGAAGCTCACAGCTGAGAAAAAAATTATGTCAGCTCCATTTCTGGGAATTGCAGAATCATTTTCTCCCCTCTCTCTCCACCTCACTCCACTGTACAGCACATCTTTCTATTTTTGACGCGTCTGCCTCCTTCCCCACGGGAGCCATGCAGACTGTGCATTAAGGCCACAGTAATTACTTCTCTGCAGCGGTGTGGGCCTACACTGAAGTGGAGCTTCAGTTTAAGCACCTTCTCTACTGGTGAACCACAGCCATTTTGAGGCCAGATAATTTCTTTAATCTGCATTTGTGAGTGAGGAGGTTGAGCTGCTGTGTGTGTGTGTACATAATATTAGAAGGATGACACAAAGTTTTTGACCCAGTTTCTTCCCCAGTTTCTTCTTTTATTGTCTGTGATTGATGCAGTGGACCTTGGTATGGAAAAGGACTTTGGCTCATCTGACGTTACAGGAACACACTTAAATTTGGAAGACTTCCCTTTTGTTTCCATGCTTGCTCGTCATCATACTACAGAAACCTCATGTCTCAGACTGAGTCTTGTCTCCTGTACCTTGTGAAAAGTGATCTGGATTGCAGCAGAGAAACTATGAACGGGTTAAAAGAGTTAAGAAATACAAGATCTCATGTTATGTTATTCTGTTGGACAACCTGGGACTCAGCTGGAGCAGTGATGGCATCAGTGCTTTCAGCTCTGAAAGGTCTCTTTCGTATCAATGAATATATAGTTGAACCAAAATGAAAGGCAGACTCAGCCCTATGTAAAATCAATGAAGTTATATGCTGACCCTGTGTTTCCTCCAGTGATACCTGGAGAGGGATCAGATTTTTTCTCTCTAGCACTATGTCATTTTACATCATAAGGCTTTTCATTGCTTTAAAAAAAAAAAAAAAAAAAGATGACTTTATTCCTGGACCACAAATTACATATAGGACCTATTTGTCAAAACTGCAACATTTTTGCAAGCTATAGAAGGTCTTGCAAATTAATCTTGGTATTTCTTGTACATACATTTGTTTACGATAGGAAGAAAACCTGCATTTTTAAATGAGTTGCAGTCTCCAAATCTGAAATGTCTGATGTTTTTCCAAACACTAAGACCCTGAAGAAACAAAAACACATTGCCTAAGTGCCTTGATGAGGAAGATAGCCTGCAACAGAACTGGGATCAGAGCTCCAGCTTCTGATTTGTTGCCCCTTAACCACCATACTGCTCAGTAAAGCTTACTTGGTGCTTCCTATTGTTTCCCACATAGCATCTGTACAAGTGACACCATATACAAACATGGTGAAACTGAACTGCCTTTTTAATTTTAAAAAATAAAACCCCTCTGATTTTACTATAATTCACTTAACAGGACAGATAAAAAATTATTAAGTGTGACAGATTTTCATATCTTTTGGCTAAATGACAAAAATCCAGCCTTTTTTCACAGCTACAGTTGAAGAGTTTTGTTCTGATCTTTGTAATACTGTAATTTTGCCTATTCCAAGGCAAACGTTTTCTATATTAAAGGATTTATACCATAGGTCTGTAAGAGACTTTGGGCCCTGATGCACTGAATCCAGTGCCTGAGTCTTCCCTGACTGTGGAACACCCGCAGCTACAACCTGGACTGAACAGGAGGAAGGGACTTCCCAGTCTGCCCTTATGGGACTTGCCCAAACCTGGTGTTTTCATAATCTTCAGCTGGAAGTGCCTTGGATTTATTGTGTGTCTTAATTGTCAATAATGTAAATTGTCTTAAAAGTCAATATTGTTTGTCTTGAGGCTGGAAAGTCTGGAAATGGTTTTTCACAGATACTGTACACACAGCACTATAAAGGCAGGTGGGACTCTGAGACAAAAGAGGGAAATGCTAAGGGAGAGATGAAAAACTGATGACACGGGTCTTCTTTGTACCCAAGCACTCCTGTGCACAGATGTACACCTCTGCCCCGGTGATGGGAATACAGTATTTGTCCCAAAATAATTGCTGGATAAATTGCATCAGTGACATCAAGGGCAGAGCTCTACACATGGGCCTCCTGCTTCTATGAGCATTGGGCCACAAAGGCAGGTGCCTTCTGCTGCCCTCTTTCTCTGGGCCCACGAATCTTGCATGCCTGATGACAGCTGTGCAGCCGTAGTAGCCCCCCTTTCTCTCCCCACCACCCCTTCTGTTTTCCACTACATATCACTTTATTCTTATTGCCCTGTGGCTGATGAGCTCTGCTCCACTATGGTTCCAAGGAGTGAAACCACCTTGGCCTCAGCCGAAGAAGGAATGCTTTTCACTTCCTGGTGAGTGCTCCAACCTCCGCTCAGTTGTGCAGACACGGTTTCCCTTCTCCCCTCCTCTTCCTCAATCTCGAGTGAACTCGGTGTCATCCTTGTGTGGTTCCCACAGAACAGTAACCCACCTGTGTGTGCAGCAGAGAGTCTTCAAGTGCCTTGAGGAGCTGCAAGGAGAATTTAGGTGCCTGTGGACAAAGGCCAAGCCAAGGATGCAGTGAGGCTTCACTCTGTTAACACACCTGAAATCTTGTTTCCGTGGAGCTGAAGGATGGAAGTAACTTTGTGACTCTTTCTCCACTTGCTGTACTAATCATAGTAAAAAACTGAACTGCTTGTTTCTGCTGGGATTTTCACTGGAGTCATTGATCTCAGTAGAAGTACCCAGGTACAGGCTGCCAGAAAAGGGATAAACAGCAGTGGGGACTGGGAGTGAAATTAGAGACATTTCAATACAGAAGCAGAAAATGATGTAGCAGAAAGAGAACTGCAAGAGGGAATTCAGAGTTTTAGTAGGACACATGGGCATTACAGTGAAGAGAGAAAATCTGAAGGAGTTTTTGCAAATGATAATAAGCATTATTCAAACACAGAAAACGGGGAAATGTGTCACTTGCATGAAGACTGCCATTGGCTAAGTGCTAAAGCTTCACATACAGAGGAGAATGACTAGTATGAAACTCCACAGCAGTTTCAATGCCTATCATGGAACACGTAGTCTGAACAACCACTCCATGATTTTGAGAGGAATAGAAAAGGAAAAGCTCTGTGGTACAGAAAGAAGAGAGCATTTTCTTTTTCTTTAAAGTTGTTTGGGATTGATGTCATTCCAGAAGATTAGTGCTGAAGAACTCATGGCTGAAATTCAAAATAATCCAGAAATTACCAAGATGCCCAGTAAAATTAACAGCAACCTTTGGCTTTCTCTCACCTGTTGCTGGCTGCTCATGGTGAGGAAAATGAACTCTGCACTGCAGAGTACAGTACAGAGTACAGAGTACAGCAGGCGCTTCTGCAAGGGGGCATGCAGGCATAGCAGATAAACACAGACATGTGTGACCTTCTGTGCTCTGGGTTTGGAGTTGGCTGGCAGAGAAGGAGCTGTGAGCTGAAGTTATGTTGTCTTCCACACTACTGTAGTAGTAGTAGGAGTAGTAGTAGGAGTAGTAGTAATAGTATCTCAAGTGCAGCACTGCTTCCCTCTCTGGCTTCTAAGTGAGAGTTTGGGCTGTGCCAGGCGCAGGGAGGAACCACCACGTGTCAGTTCCTGCACAAGCAC
>QWTY01034005.1:714-12289 GCA_008033365.1 Pseudorectes ferrugineus
TTCCTACCCTCCTCTTCCCATTCCTGGCTTTTCCTTCCCTGTCACCTCCATGGCCTTGGCATTCTTTATGTCTTTGCGCTGGTAATAACAACTCCAGCTCTTGGAAAATTAGTGGAGATGAACTTGTTGTGTGACAAATTAAACATAAACAGCTCTGAAAAGCCATTTTGAAGTATTTGTCTGTGTCTGTATATTCATCTGCTAGATGAATCACTTGAGTTATAAAAACTGTGGAAGAGAAAAATGTAATGGAAATGATAATATGATTACTGCCCATAATTCTCACCAATCAAGCATATCAGTTGCACACAAGTAGGTTGTCTGGATGTTTGTGGGGTTTTTTTATTTTATTATTTAAATCTGATTAAGCAGCTGATTGCAAGCCCTTATGTACCTTTTCACACAGTTTATCCTTGAAGTGAGAAGCAACAGCTATATATTTATTTTATTCTATTTTATGGCTGTGCAGCAGTCAAGCCTCACAGGGCTGAAGGCTCTGTGCCCTTCTCTGCGTCATCTTGTTTCAAATATTGAGAGAACACAAGAGACATATTTATTTACAGATGCACTTACTGAGGAGCTAATAAACTGGTCTCCATGTCAACCTGTATTTCACTTATTTATTTGGCCTTTCTTTGGAAACCTTTCCTCTGTGCGTTGAGCAGACACAGCTAAGGAATTAGCATCTCTTTTGTGCATTAATGGTGATATCAAAGCACGGGGCTGAAATACAGCCATCACCTTGCAGAAATAGTGGCAAGATTCAGGCTTAATGTCTTTTATCAGGAAATCACAGAACACCCGGCAAATGGCATTTAAAAAACCTTCAGGTATGAAGACAAAAGCTGACTATAATGAGAAGCTACTGCAAGGAGATTGGATATTAATTGTTAAGAAGGCTATAAATCCTGAAGTTGATGGGTTGCACACAAAGGAGAAGTGCATAAGGAGGTATTTACTCTGGGTATTAATTTTTAAGCTGAAAGAATTTATTGCAAAACAACTCAGCTACTCTTACAAACTCCAGTGTTCTGAACAAATTGAGTTCCAGCTTTGTCTGCCTTGCTCCCCAGAAGTGTTGTGCTGCTTGGAGCAGGCTCTAGCAAGCCAGGAAAGAAATAAAAGGGTTTGTTTGTATGTGAGTCATAGAATCATTTAGGTTGGAAAAGGGCTTTGAGAACATCAAGCCCAACCAGAACCCTGCACTGCCAAGGCCACCACTAAACCATGTCCCCAAGTGCCACATCTACACGTTTTTATATCCCTCCAGGGATGAACTGAGAGCAGCCATTACCTTTCTCTGGATAGGGTTTTGGCTTGCTGAGAAGCAGGATTGATATTTGAGATTAAGTTAAAAAAAAAGGTTCCCTAACAATAGAGCTTTGGGATTCTCAGAGGAAAAACAAAATATTCTCATTAAATACAGTCATCGTACCAGCTCGACTACCAACACTACTCCAGTTGTGTGATTCAGTAAATATATTTAGCCAAGACAATCAGGTAGAGCTGATTCAATGCACTGTTTATCCACCTGCTTTTCAGAACAGCTTTTTGGAGAAGAAATAGAGCCAAGAGAGCAGCGGACCCAGTTGTGCACATCCCAGCCAGGACATCTGCTCAGTGCTCATCTTCTCTTGATTTCAGGAGGGTCAGGTTGGGAGCTGTTGGGACTAATCCAGGCTTGTTATTTCAAAACCAACATCTTTTCATTTGGTTTATTGTGCCATAAAGTCGCTGGTTCCCCCCTGCCAAGAGCTGCTGGGAATGAGGTGTAGGCTGTACCAGCACACACTCATTAAATATGGAGTGGTGTCTTCCTGACCTGGCCACCAGAACCTGGGTACTACACACCTTGTTCGTGTGCCATGGCACTTGCAGAGCATTTTGGAACTGCTCCATTTGGGAGGGGAATCCAGATTTTAAAGCCAGTCTCCAAAAGGTATCTGCTCATTTAATTCATTTGTGGTAATAGCCTCAAATGAGAGGAATTCATTTCCTCTTAATGTAATTATATTATGAAACTCTATTGTGAATGAGGCACTTGTAGGAAATCTTAATTATTTTTTAAAGCTTTACTTCCTTGCAGACAGACAGATTTAGAAGACACATTTGGTCCTGTACAAATGAGCCCTTACTGCAGCTCTGAGCAGACTTTCCCAAGGGGTGCTAGACTCAAAAATTCCATAGACTTTCTGGGGAAAAAAACAACAACTAAGGATGAAACTTCCACCCAGTTTTGTGTATCCCACTGATTTTTAGTAGTTGAAAAAATGGATAGAATACATTATATTCACATAATATTTTTTTCTATTAAAAAACCCAGCATTTTTTCCCTCCAACTGTAACAGATGCAACTCAATGTTTGCTGAAGCCCAGCACCACTCGAGTGACGACAGAGCTTGACAGCAACTGGGAACTACAATGGCATTGCTGCTTCATAGAGGGGACTAGAGAAGTCCTTAAATCATTTTTGGGGAAAGAAGACCACAAAGGGTCTGTACCACTGTTGTTGCACAGGCATTACTTTGGTGTGTGAATGCAATGGGCACTTGCTCTCAGCCCAGATCCATTAATGCTTTGCCCACCAGCTCTGGTTTTTATGTAGAAGTTTAATATTTGCATTGCAATTCAAGACACACATTTCTGCTACTCACTTTTAGGCTGAAACAGGGAGGAAAAGCAAGATCCTGGCTTTGGACTTGTGAGCAAATAAGGTTTAGCATAGACAAGGGCACTGAGGGCCCCTCTGAAAGCAAAGAGTCTTCCTCACTCATGCTCTGGGACATGCATTAGCTGCTTTTTCCAGACCCTGGGGGTAAGTGCTACACCTCTGGACCTACTGTTCCCAGTGGAAAAGTACTTTTTCTTCATCCTATCCAGCTCTCCATCAGGTGCCATTAGCACTGAAGGCACTGCCAGTGGATTACCACCCCTGTACAACACCCAGGGCTGGGCCAGCAGGGCAAGGACAGTCCAGGAGTGTGTCTCCTTTAATCTTTCTGTCTCTTTTTTGTCTTTCTGTCTCTTTTTGCCTTCCTGCCCCTTCAGAGATCCCATAATTAAGCCCTTGCTGCCAGAGGGTTTGTTGTGTTTATTTGATAGATGTAGGTACACCTAGCAAAGGGAAAGGGGAGGGAGAGGGGCTGGGTAGGAGACAGAGCATTTTCAGCTTGGATTTCAGTGGTACAAAGGCACAGACACGTGTTTATAATCCAGAGGATTTTTTTATTTATTTTAAAAGTGCTTGGCAAGATTAATTGTACCCTGGAAAAATCAATAGTAGCTCATCACAGGCAAAATCTTCTGGAACACAAAATCCCACTGAAGGGGACAAAGCAAAATTATGGCAGTCTGCAGCAGGGCTAATGAGCCTGTGATTAAAACTGAGGACTTGCTGTGACACTGCACCTCTCCTAGAAGCCTCCTGAGAAAAATGGCCCACTGGAGTCCTAGATCCTGAAAATAATTTAGTCACCATTAAAAAAAAGAAATAATTTAGATACCATTAAAAGAAATAATTAGGCAGCTTAGAATTCTAAATGCAATTTGAGAACCATGACGCTTAATCTCTCCCTGCCTCAGTTTCCCTTTTCTAAAGCGGTGAAATTTCCTTTCTCTCCTGTTGAATTTCTTTATTTCTCAGACTGTAACGCAGGGAGGGGCACCTTTGGCTGTCTGAGCACACAGTGCTTTGCCCAGGAGACTCCCAGTGCTTTGCCCAGGAGACTCCCAGTCTTGCCCAGCACCTCAAACTGCTGCTCTTAACAGAAATACCTCGTGAAGAAGTTTGGGCTGAAATATGCTTGAGAGGCAAAAATGAAGTAAAGCGAGAAACAGATTTCCAGGAGGGAATTTGTCAAATTTGAGTCCCTTAAATCTCATCAGGAAAAGCGCACTGTGAAGGATAGCCTTGAACTGTTGGGGGATGAAGTCATTTTACAACATGTTTTGAACAGCACTCCTTGGGTGTTCAGAGTGCTGGTAAGTTATAGGAACTGGTGAGATGATCTCTCTTCCAAGAAGTCACCTGAAAAGAAACAGGAATTTAAACCCACTGGATGCCCTCATAACTTCTGTGAATGCAAAACGAAGACAGAAACAAGGTTGCAGAGCATTTCTGGCACAATACCTTGGCAAGGTCTGATTTGGAAGGAATGAAAACTGCATATGTTGAAAGTTATCCTAATAATATCTATCAGAAGGAAAAGCCTCACAGAGGCAGCTGCCAGGGCTGAATCAGAATGTGACAACATTCCATTGCCTCTGATCTACATCAGATCTAAAAGATTTGGCAAGAAATTTGGACCAGAGCAATTACCTATATGGCTATTTGTTAAACGTTGTCTCAAGCACAGCACTCAGAGAAATTGAACTGTCAGAAGCTAATACAGGAATAATAAGAAGACATTTCATCTCCATTGGACACTAGAGATGAATAGCATGTAAGTCTGAATGGGGAAAAAATAAATTGAATATGTATTTGGCTTTAGTTTTTGTTAAAGGACTATAACATGAATAATGAATATTTTAAGGAGAGAAGACTGGGCCTTCAATTTCTTTCAATAATGTTAGTGTTGTATATACTGGTTTGAATAAAATACATTTCATAAAACACCTACACACAGCTCTGCAATGCATTATGGATGGCTCCTCTTGAGAAATCTTACACTGCTTTCAATTTTGACACAGTGATACAGTAATAATAGAAAATTCAGGCATAATATTCAGACTGCATCTTTTCTCCCCTCTCTATTATTTTGCGCCACACTGGGTGAGCACAGATGTGCTTTCCCTGTGCTTCCCTAGGCAGCTCACGTGGTGCTGTGCTGCTCACAGGAGAAGGGATCTGCTGCACTGGAGGGTTGTGTCCTGCGTCGTGTGGGCTGAGCATGCAGGCTGGAACAGGGTTTTCCACCCGAAGGATCCCAGAGGATTTGAGAATCTGCACAGAAAGCAGCTGCCAAGGCTGGAGGAGATGCACCAGGACACAGACACATGCTGTGCCTGATTAGAAGTCAAACCACGCAGCCCAAGAGGTGTCCCTTGGAAGTGATGGAGGAACCTGAGTGCTTGGACAAGGACTGAAGGAGCTCTCCATGCGTGGGGAAAAGCAGCATGAGGGAAGCAGGGGGAAAGACATCAAAGAGCTCGACAGTGTTAGAAGGAGATTTCCCGTGGTGTTACTGGTGGTGCACAATCTGGAGGTAATGCGGGGCAAGAAAACTCCTGCTTGGTTTCTTATGTGAGCAAAAGCCAGAAGGAAACTTCCCGGTGTCCTTACCTGCTCTGCCCGCTGCTGCCAGCCTCACAGAACCTTTCACAGAGACCCAGGCTGCAGGCAGGAGCCAGCAAACTGGTCAGAAACCAATTACCTGGGCAGACACGAGTTACCTGGCCAGCTGGGGTGGGTGCTGGGGCTCACAGCAAGGCTGCAGCCAGGTCACCTTTCCCTGTGCCCACTGCACAGCCTGCTGTATCCTGCCACAAGCTTGGGAAAGCAAAATAGAGTCAGGGTGCAAGGGAGGTGTTCACCTGCTTGGCCAAAAGGACTCTCAGACCCTCTCCTTTCCAGGGGACTTCACCTTGAGCCCTCTCCCCGTGCAGCCTTCTCGATAAATCTTCTGGATTTATTTCCTGTTGGAGCTCTTCTCCGCTGTGGGGGTGGGCTTTTGTGTTAACAGCAGGGCAGATGCTTTTGGCTTCCTGCTATGCATGCACAGCCTAATTTCTAGGCAAATTATGAGGGGAATTGTGAAATGCTGTGGTAAACAATCAGGCTTTTGAACTAAAAAGGGATCTCCTATTGATGAACAAATGGTAAATCAGGCAGTGCCGTCCCCAGCTGGATTCAAAGAGCAGGAGAGCAGTGAGGAACACAGAGAAAGTGCTACGAAGGTGGTAAGGACAGCACTAAACACCATCCAGGGTCACGGATCACCATGATCCACCAGCACCTGAGGAAGCCTTTAGCTGGTGTTCCTGGGGCTGTGATGGCTACAGGTGCTGGAAAAGCCCAGGGGCACACACTCACTCCTCACTGCTGGGTTCTGAAATTTCAGAGAGAGAACCTCCAGCTCCTCCCACAAAATTCTGGACATTATTTTTCGGTCTTTTCCAAGTCTCAAGAGGTACACAGCAATCTCCAAGCATATTGTGGATCATGAGTACTCCAAAGTAAAAAGGCTACAGAGGCTGTCTGCCAGATAAAAATAGCAAAAATAGCCAACAAATCCAGCTCTGCTTTGGAAATGCTGCACAGGGAGTGAAACCCCCCCAGTCATGGACCCTATGAGCCACAAGTCCAAAATCAGGAACAAAACCCACCCACGGATACACTTCCAAAGGTAAAGGGCAACATTCCCCAGAACAATTAGCAATCACAACACTGTGTTCCTTCCAATTACTGCCAGCCGTGCCTGAGCCTCCCAGCAGGTAAAATGAGAGGGTTAAGCCTCGAAGTGTATAACACTGATTAGCTGAGAGCTCCCCAAGAGCTGTTCTGCACAGCGGGATGGGCACGGAGCGGAGAGCACGGCACCCTTTGGGTCACACCTGCACCCACACAAACACACTCACTCACAGCGTTAAAAACACAACAGAGCTGAGAGAATTAGGCAGGAACTCACCCTACCGAGGATGGTGGGGGAAGGACTAGTAAAGGCTGGAAAATGAAGCTGCTTTGAAATGTGTACATGAAAGGAGGCTGGGGGAGGGTGAGGCCTCTGGTTTGCCTTTGCCAGGTGCAGAACATCAGATTGTAAAGCCTGAAGGGCTGGTTTGGGACCTACAGGTGTCTCCAAGGGACTCAGCTCCTCTTTGAATTTCGTAGAATCATAGAGTTATGGAGTGGTTGGGCTTGGAAGGGACCTTCAGAATGATCTCGTTGCTGTCCCTGCCATGGGGTTCCCTCAGAAGGGCACCTCACTGTTCTGGTGTCATGAACAATATGTGAGACATCCTCACAAGCAGTGCTGGATAATGCTAAAGCACAGCAATGCTCACCTTTTCAGGAGCAGGAGGGTGAGGTGGGAGCTGCTGTTGGTGGCTTTGTTCAGCCTGTCACCTCTGGTGTCCCTCCTCCAGGCCCCTGCACTCCTAACCCAGCCAAACGAGGAGCAGGGAGCTCCTGGGTGGTGGAAGCAGAATCAGTGCTCTAGGGCAGAACAGTTCAATAAAATTGAATAGAGCTCCTTTAAGCCCTCTCCATATGTAGGACAGAATAAGTTTTTCCGAGGAAATGGAACAGTTCAGTATTATTTGTGACAAATTATCTATGGGGGAAAAAATATAATTTTCCAGTCAGCTTTCTTGCTGAATGCCTCTGCCTGGTAGCCAGCTGTCTGCCAGCTTTTGCTAACATCACCAGATCTAAAATTATAGTTGTGGGATAGTTTTTCTGCCTGCCTGCAGTTCTTAGGACTTGTCCAACTAGATTTGTACAGGTGCTTATCCTGCCTAATGTCCTGTCTTGATGGTCACCAAAGCAAAGTGTTCTGGCCTCTATTTCCTCATTCCTTTCTACCCAGTCCTTCTTCTCTTTTCTCTCCCCTGTCTTTCACTGTCTCAAACCTCTCTCATTTGCCATCTTCTTCTTTTTTCTGTCACCTCACTCTCCACTGCTAAATCATTCTGTCTCTTCCATCCCACAGCCCCCCTGCTGTCCATAACCATTATTCATTTCTGCACTGATATTATGGGATGATCCATAGGATGCAAATGGGAGCAGAGCCTCTTCTCCAACCTCCTCATGCAGGATGAGACCCTGGTAAGAGAAATGGGCAGGGACCAGTTGAAAACAGGGAATGAGTTTCATTTCAGGTCTGCACAAGGACATTTAGAGCCACTGCTGCTTGGCATAATTGTCTGAGGTCCCTGCAGAAAAAGCCCAGGGGCTGAGCGGGCCGGGGAGGTTTTCATGGCACTGTGGCTCATTACAATGATAAATGCCTTGGTTGCAGCGTAACAAATGCAATCCCTGAGATATCTTAGCTCTAACTTTCTCCAGGGCAATAATAGACCTGCGGCTGCAAGCGGTTTATTTTGTATATTTTTTAAAGAACAGAGACTAAATACACAGAGAGTCTTTCAATTTGTTGTTTTCCAGATACTACCAAAGCTTAATGAATAAATAAGTAGAAAATTAAAGGCTCATTACCCACCCCAAAAAGTCCCTGCCATTTGTTAAACCTTTCAGAGGAAGCCAGGAATATGGAGAAGTGCCCATTAGGAGGATAAACATATCACAGATCTGAATGTCAAATCAAATTGAGCAAAAATTAATTAACTGGGTGAGCATTAGAAGGGAGAGTCTGGTGTCTGCAGACACTGTTTACCTGTCTGCACTTTCTGAGCCAGCTCAGAAGGCGCTGGGGGCTGTGCAGGAATCGATGTGTGCCAGCTGCAAACCTCACAGCTCACTTCCATGGGAGAAACCTGTTCCTCATTTCAGAAATCACTTTTCTTCCATCTTGGAAGAAATTGTCTGTAAATGGGCTTCTCCCTGGTGCCAGATGCTCTGAGATCTGAGACTCCTCTCAAGCTGGGGACTTATTAACCCAAAGGTGTCCCTGAAATTGCTGTCCAAATTGTTTGAGGGAGTTTTGGACCAGGCCCCCTGTGCCAGCTGGTGTGTGGCTACAGCTCGGCTTACAAATGATGCCCTGAAACGGAACTATCTGTAGCTGAGAGTTAATCCCCTCAAAATCAATAATTCCTGATCCCTGAAGCTGTTGTTTTGGTGATGGACGGCTGGCAAGCGAGACCCAACTTTCTGAAATCATCCCTTTTTCTCCCCTCTCCGAAACAAGATTTTCTATTATTATACCAGCTGATAAAACAACTGTAATCAACTCTTTTCTGCTCCATAAAATAGTTGGTGCTAATTGCTAATTATTGGGAATCAGCTTCCTAGCATATCTGGAAGCATTACAGTGCCTGGGTGTTAACAATAATCACTGCTTTCGGAAGAGCCACCATTCACTTGCAGGGGTTACATGTGGCCCAGCCAAGAGTTTTTAACTGGCATGAGCCAAAAAAACTCTTTGACAGGGAGTTTGGTGATTGGTCAGATATTAATACACAAACAAATTTTTATTTGTGTTTGCATATGCGACTCTTCCCTGCAAATTAAAATTCAAGCCATTGCACCCAGCCGCTGCTCGCTGGCCATTTGCATACAAACCCACTTGATTTGTGGAGACAATCACAGTAATTGCATGGGCAAAGAGCTGCTGCCTTGTGCTTGCCTCATGCAAAAGTAGTTTCCGGGCATCAGTAAATGCTAGGAAGCAGAATAAATACAAACTCTCTGGAAAGTTATGTCTGTGAGATGCTTCCAAGCTTTCTTTGGTAGGATGTCGCTGCTTATGGGGAGAGGAAATAATAAGGATCAAACAAAAGTGACCCTACTACAGAACAATATTTTTCTTCCTAGGAAAACTAGCTCTATAATCTTTGTATAAAAACTACTGTCAGTGAAGAGGGGAAAATCAGCCAAATGAGTGATATATCAGAACTGGTAAAGCAGTGAAGAGTGCATTCCGTAGAATAACAGAGGAGTTTGGATCAGAAGGGAGCTGTAAAGGCCATCTAGTTCCAGCCTCCCTGCAGTGAGCAGGGACATCCTCAGCTGGCTCAGGTTGCTCAGAGCACCAGTCCCATGATGGGAGTGCAGCACACGCCGGTGTCACCTGGGCGTGCAGGGAACAGCAGCAGCAGGGGTGACACAGCAGGGGTGCAGGACCCCAAGCACACAGATCCCACCCTTTCTATCCCAGGTTGTCCCCAGGAATAGTGGAAACTGGAAAATATTGGGTAAGAACTGACCAGAACACTGACCCAAAATTAACTGAGCTGAGAGCAAACTTTACTGGGAGCTCAAACAAGGACTTCTTTTCATGCTCCTTCACCTCCCTTTCACTGGTATTTCCTAAGGTAGCCAAATAACTGGAAGTCCTAGAACTCATTTATAATACCAAGCCTACCTCTGCAGTCCCCAGAAAGACTGGAATTACCAGACTCAGCTGGAATTACCAAGTGCTTACCCAGACCAAGAGAGAGCCACAGGTAAAGATTTGTTTCTAGGAGCAGGAGAGCAGTCAGTGAGCCTGCCTTGTCCATATCTGGATCAGGACTGGTTTATGGGGTGTTAGAGGGGCTGGATGCTTTTCCAAACCTAATTCAGAGGTGATACCTTTGTTCCTTATTGAGAATAGACTGTTGCCAATTCCTTTGCCCCTGCTTCACTTCTATAAATAATGCTTAGGTGGCTTTTCAGTACATTTCCTTCTCAGCCACTCCTATCTCCACACTCAGCTATTCAACCTTCCCTTCTCTGGCCAACTTTCCTTCCACTCCTCATATAAACCCCACTAAAAGCAAGCCCTTCCTCTCCATACCTGTACTAAATAGTAAATAAGGCTGTTTCTTTTTATTTTTCATTATTTTGCAAATATCTTCAGTAAAACAGCACCTTAAACAAGTCTCAAAGATAGCCTGAAGGTTCTCTGAGCACCGGCTTGGAGTTTTTTCTCCCTTTATTACATCTATAAAATAATATGTGGTACTGACCAAGGTGCAAGTAACCCACTTCCAAAATGTACTCTGCTTTATGGCCCAAAAGCCCCATTAATTCTGCACCATAATTCCCCCAAAGGAGAAGCAGAAAATGTTCATTACAAGCAGAACAAAGGCAAATCCATCCCTTTTCATTTCAGGGAATTAATACAAACTATAGATAAGTCTTAACTGTGGGAAGGGAGATGTGGAAGATCTCTTCATCAGTGGGGAAGGGCATTTAATCCCACTCAGTCACGAATTACATGGGAAAATAAACTTGTAGCTCTTTTGTTCTGATCTGCCATGAATAGCAATGGCTGCAAAGAAGCAACAGCACAAAGTTAAGCTGGACTGAATCTCCTTTTATATGCAAAGGTTTTTTGCAATAATTGGGTTAATTTACCAAAGTAGAAATTTTAGAAAGATGGAGCTCCAGGAAGAAGTTATTCACGCACTGTTTTTTTGTTTCTTCTAGTTTGGCAAACATTTTTGGTGTAAAAATAGAAATATATATATAAAAACAATTTCTTTCTTCAAAAATGCTTGTTTGTTCTCTTGGACTCCTAAAAATAAATCTGGCACAGATTTAAAAGTTTTAAAAAGGCTTCAATAATGGAGAAAAGAAAAACACACCACAATTTTTAACTCTGATGAAGGGCTATCAGCTGATCCGAAACATTTGCAATACAGGCTTTATTTTCTGGTTTTTCACAAAAAAAAGATGGCTATTTCATTAACCCTTTTTCTCCCCATCTCTGTCAAAAAAATTTACCTAGAATTTCAAAGTATATTCTACTTCAGTTTGGCCTGAAATAAATTTTATTTCAGCTATTTTGTGGGGGGTTTTTTTGGTATGGACACTCTCTCATCCTGCCTCCAGAGCAGCTCATGCCAAATTCCACGGCTTATAAAGATCTTTCAAAAGTGGAGATGAGCTCCTTCTCCCTTGAAGAGTGAGCCCAGGATCACTGGGGGCCGGGGTCCAATTTCCAGGGACCAATTTCCATCCAGAGATGAA
>QWTY01034006.1:0-23943 GCA_008033365.1 Pseudorectes ferrugineus
TGGTCACAGCACGAAGCCTGACAGTTCAGGAAGCGTTTGGACAACACTCTCGGGCACATGGTGTGACTCTTGGGGATGGTCCTGTGCAGGGCCAGGAGTGGGACTCGATGATCCTTGTGGGTCCCTCCCAACTCAGCATATTTTGTGATTCTGTGACTCTGGGTCAACTCGTCTGACTATTGTCCTGTAAGAACAAGGGACTTACCCTGCTACCCCACCCCGGGTCAGTGTAGGATGGCATCACCCCAGTTCTGCCCACCCTGAGCTCTGGGGCCTCTCTGGGTGGCTGGCACTTGGTGACAGTGACAGTCCTCAGTCCCTGGGGCTGGCAGCCAGCCTCAAGCTGTGGTTGGAGACAGACATCCCGAGGAGCCTGACAAACAGCTAGAGCCATGGTGAGATGCAGCGGGACAGAGGGAAAACAAACCAGAAACTCACTGGGAAATCATTTTTCTCCTAAATGGGGCAGATGTAATTAAGCAGCACGGGCTTTATGAATGATACCAGCTCTGCCTTGAAACACATCATTACCTCTCTCCGTTAGAGCAGTGGTTCTAAATACACATTTCCTCTTCCAGGGCTAGAGGAGAAGGCTCTGTGGCTGGGATGCTGGGATATTTTGCTAATCACCTCTTATTTCACCTAGTGGCAGCGGAGTGCCGAGCTCTGGCTTTCCTGCACACACACCTCTGCTCCAAATCGCTGCTGGGCACTCTCCCCTTCCTCTCCTCTCTGCCACCACTGATACCAGAGGGGAGGATGGCACTGAACCTGCATCCTCCAGCCCCGAGGGTTTGAGCCTCCCTGTGCCAAACCTGCCTGCGATCCCGGTGCCAGAGGTCACCCCAAGCCCCTCCACCCAAGCTATGTGAGCCTCTCACCATTTTGTTTTCCTTGTTTTACAGAACCTGGGGCTCAAGGGGATGAGATATTTCACTGACTGCTGACCCAAGTTGGTTTCCCCCATCTGGCACCCTCTGCACGCAGCAGGGTCTGGGTGCTCCTCTCAGTTTGGTACAATTTGGACCCTTCTGTTCCCAGACGACTCCCCCTGCCTGTGCCATGTCTGCCATGAGTGCTCACTGCAATGGATTAGAGAGACCCGAGCAAGAACGAAGGGCTTTTGTACTAGAAATTGAAAGTTGATGGAGTGTGTCATAGGAAAATGACAACAACCTACTGTACCTCGAAAGACAATTATTTTTCCCTCATTGGAAGTGATTGAATTTCTCCATCAGTGACACTACCAACATCGTCGACACCAACAGCTCTCTTATGGAAAGGCTCTTTCCCAGCTGCACACCTGAATTTTCTTACACCTGCCCTCTCCTCCCTTACCTGCTCTGCTTCCTGTGCTTTGGGAGGACGTGATCAGCTCACAGCCAGCACAGAGACCACCCTCAGCTGGGTCTGCTCTCCCTCCCCATCCCCGCACTACCGCAGACCCTTGCTTCCCTCAGCTCTGCTCCTCTGGACTAATTCGGAATATTCTGTGATTCTGTGAATATGCCAGGGCTGGAAATCACAAAATTAAATCATGTTGCTTCACTGTGACCAGCCATGGTAGCAGGACCTGCATCACAGTACTGGGGCTGTGCTCAGTGTCTGATACAGGTACTCACACTGGCAAAAAGAAAGAGCTGTGAGACATGGTGACCTTTGTAGAGATGCGGAAAAGGGTCAGGCAGCACCTCCAACTGCTGTGGGATTGGGGTGTTGGATAGCACCCTGGAGAGCCTGCTCTCCCTGCAGACCTGGAGCACCGTGTCATGGACACTTGCGTTGGACGCTGGCCTGGGGACACCCCGCAGCCACATCTCACCCCAGAGTGAAAGGTACAGCCAAAAGCCCCTTCTCTGAGTGATTTTGGCCCAGAATCTGGAGTAGCACAAGCCCCAAGGGCTTTGGGGTAGGTTCCTGTGTGTGCCTGGAGCACAGTTGTGCTTTCCAGGGGCTCCTTCCCATTCCTAAGGTGCTTCCCCCGCAACCCAGCCTGAGTTACTCCCCGCTGGCAGAGGGCCAACCCGATTTATTAAGACACACGAACTAATGAACGAGCCACAGTGAAGCACCAGGAGCCTGCTATATCCCATTGCATCCGCCTGCACTGGGAGCTGTGCAAGGCTCCTCACAAGCCTTGGCCTTCTCCCAGCAAAGACCAAACCCTGAAAACCTAGGGAGCACAGGAGGGTGCCACCACCCCACATGCCTTTTGGGGGACAGTGGTGACAGCCGGGACCACATCCACGCTGTGCAGGGTGAAAATCCCACTGGGAAGGATCGGGAGGGCAATGGCAGGTCGGGATGAGTGGTGAGGCTGGCGCAGGCAGGACGTTACCCCGCCCTGCTCCGTGGGTGCCACGCGAGCCGGGATTGAGGAGTGCGCACGCTCCGGTGGCGCTCAGAGCCCCATATGTTGTGTGGGCTGAGAGCACATATGTTAGATATACACACATCTACGTGTGCCTGCATATATATATACACAGACATACATGAGAGAGACTATTATAGATACAGATTTACATATATAGTCAACACCAGCAATTACTGCGGGATTTTGAAGACAGCAGAATCAGCCCCAGATATCAGAAAATTCCTATCTTTATCCCTGCCCTCTGAGCCTGTGCCTTTGGTTGGGCTGGCGAATGCCACGTGCCAGAGCCCCAGCTGGGGAGGGTGCTGGGGGGAAGCAGGGCTGCCCAGGTCCCACACCTGCACTCTGCACGCTGCCCCAGGAAGGAGCAAAGCATCTTCCCTGGCCATGCACAAATCCTACAGCCCAGCAGGGACCCAGGGGGATACATCTACCCAAACACAGCCGGCATCTATGGACAAGCTGGATGAACTCCTGTATCACTAATGGAGAGAAAAGGCCTCTCAGGGGCAGGATTAATCTCGTTCTAAGGTGGCTGCCTGAGAAAGGTCAGATGAATTTTGCCTGGACGTGCCTTTTTTCTCCCCACTGACTATAAATGTCATCCAGCCAGTGGGCTCCAAGGCAGGTACCTACAGAGAGGCCACATGCAGACAGGTAACAGGAACTCAAGTCCATTGTTGCTGCCCTGGATCAACCCTGGTGCTACACGCATCCACAGGCGGCACAGGGAGACAAACCCAGCCCCCAACTCAGGATTTGAGACCCTGAGATTTCTTCCAGATACACAGCTCAGCTGGTAAAAAGTTCATCTTGGTAAGTGAAACTTTTCCATTCATCGTCTGCCGTAGCCCCAAGCAGCATCACCCAGCTGTAAAGTACTTCAGAGTTGACTCAATGTCACATTTAAGTGCTGGATGCATCAGAATTCAGGATGCTTCAGAAAGGTTATGTAAACCATTACATCAAATCCTGAGAGAGTTATTAAGGTGAGCGGCAGAGCATGGGAGAATGGGTGATTATCTCACAGCAGTGCTGTGGAACCACACCAGCAATGGCCAGCAGAAGGATGTAACTCATTCTCCTTACAAGCCCAGTTTTGTTTTCCCCTAATGTGTCTTTAAAAAATAAATCTGTCCACCAAAGAATTCTCTACTCTGGAATAGAATTATTCGAGAGAGTCTCCAATTAAGCAGCTAAGGCACTGGGGAGATAAGAAAGTTTGAAAGAGGGAAAATTTCTAACTATTGGACAAGTCTTCTATTCCCCCTCCCCTTTTTAAAATGTTGTATTTCAAATTCAGTGTGGTCTATTAACTCCAAATTTATTTTATTCATCTGAACTTGTGCCTTTGAGGACTTGGGGGAGGCCTGCATGGTTAATTTTGGAGTTATTTGCTATGGACTCTTAAACGTCTCAGAAGTGTGTGGGCTCCCCAGGGAGGTTCTCCAGTCGGCAGAACTTGTCCTCAAGGACATGAAAGCATCTGCAGGGGCCTGCAATTTTTCAGAGTTTGGAATGGGCCCAGCCAGATTGAAAGACATTTAGAAATCTTCAGGATCAGCAAATGTATCTTGTAAAGCACGGAGCTGACCTGTTTGGGTTAAATAACGGTAAGAATTGTGTGGGGGCAACACAACTGGGAATTGCAGGCCCAAGGCAGCCAGCTGAAGGACTAACCTTAAGTCAGGAGCCATCACGCTGAAAACCTTTGGTGCTGGTGGGATAGAGCAGCCAAGAAATGCTAATTATAACAATATCCCTGCTGGACATCCTGCAGCATCCTGCCCAGAGTGCTCCCACATGGCAATGCTGCCTCCTCCTCGAGAAGCCACAGAAACCACAAGGAGACAGCCAGAACTGTCTTGTAGAACTCCTAATCCCACGGGATTTATCCCACAGGATTAACACACCCCATCTCCACACCAGCAGCCTGCATCCACCTCCAGGCGAGCCACTGGGATGTTGCTGCTTTGTGCCCCATCACCAGGGTGAAATGAGGAGCAGATCCCATAGCAGACTGATCCCTAGCACACAGCCCCAGTCCAAAAGCTTCCATATTGGAGTCTGGGAATGCAGGGAAGTCCATACTGGAGTCTGCACACAGGAATGGGGATGGGGTGTGTGCTGGCAGTCACAGCAGTCCTGGCAGCATCTCCTGCACGAGACACATGGGCTCTGCCTTTCCCAGCCTCTCAGGCAGAGGAGAATGAAGCACTGCTGAGTAACTGGGTGGATTCCTGGGCCAAACAGGCAGCGGGAGCAGCACCGAGGGTGCCATAATAAGGTTCAACCCTACAGCTGTGCTGCCGTCACCCCCTCTGGTGGGTTACGACTGCAGCACGTGCCATTGGCTTCCCTTTGTCAGTGTGCTCAGTGGTGCGTAGCTGGTGTCAAACACGGGGGCAGTGACTCACAGTGGCTCTGGCAGCACATGGTCAGTGTCCGGGCTGAGCTGTGTGACAGTCCTGGAGAGCTGCGCCTTTCAATGCCACTGTACTACTCCTCAAATCCTGAAAATGCTGCTCTTGAATAACCCCTGGCCATGGGCTTGGCCCAGCCATGCCCACAGTGAGCTCTTTGGAGAGTGCTGGGGGTCCCAGTCACATTGTGAGAAGGTGCTGTTATCAGTAAGTCACCCAAACCCTTGAAGAGGGACATCTTGTCCCCGGAGGTGGCAGGGGACCTGTGCCCATGGGACACAGGAAGGAGCATCTAGGCTGGAATCGGCCTCAACCTGCTCTGTGCACAAAAGGAGCCCTGACTCTTGGGCTACCAGCCGACACCTTTCACTGATGTTAACATTCATTTAAGAAAAATTACAAATACCCCCAACATGGGCTAATTAGCTAATGACATTATTTTGGCCTGATGTGCCATATAATTAAACAACTAATAAAAGGCAAGAGTCCTGTGTTGCTGAGGCTCCTGAGTCAATACCATGCTATTACCACGGTGTAATTGAGTTTACCGAGAACCTCAGCACAGACATCCCAGAGCCCATGCAGGAATGGTATTGAAACAGCCACCAGAGACCCACCTGCTGGATAAAGCAGAAAGACAAATCTTTTAATCTACAATACAGCCTGGAGTCACACACGGAGAAGACAAGTTTGTGCTTCATACTGTGGTAAATGCATTTGCTAGAGGAGGGTACATGCCTCCCAAGAGGGGCTACCTGTGCAAGAGCTGCTCTGGCAGCACAAGAGGCTTCCAGAGCTCCAGGGAGGGTGGGATGAAATGTGGCTTGTCTTCACTTCCACAGAAGTGAGGACTTCCAAAACTCTATTTCTATTTACATTTCTCCATCACAAAGTTGCCTTTTTGGATGCATTTCTGATGACAGAACCAAAAGGTGCACTGGGGCTACTGAGAGGTCTCAGAGGTGCCTCAAAGCTTCCTCCTGCAGCCCTGACCTTTGCAGACCAAGTGCCCCAACCTAATACTCTGCTGGCGGGCTGCAAATGGGCCTGGAGCTGTATTTAGGGCTGCAAAACCCTCTCTGAGTTTTTTTAGTGCTAGTAGGAAAGAAGGAGAGGAGTAGGTTGGCAACCAGGCTCTCATGTGAGTCATGAAGCCTCTACAGATGTCTCAGTATTATTTGCTGTCCCTGGGGTCAGGAGGATGATTTTGAGGTGCTCAGAGGTGATTTTGCTATATGGACATGTTGTCAGGCAATGAACACACGACCTTTGTGCACACACACACAACACACACCTGAGTCCAGGCTCCTCTCCTGCATGCTCCCCTCCCCGCTGCCCTGCTGCTGAGCTTGTGTCCCCAGATGCACCCATGCTCCAGCTCGCCCCCCTCTTTCTCCTCACCTCCCTTCCCTGGCAATACCAGGCAAGAGCTCCTTCCCCTCCCGACCACTCTCAGGCAGAGCCTGGAAGCTTTGCCGGGGCACGGCAGCATCTGTCATCCCAAGGCAGAGGCACAAGGCTCTCGCCCCGTGCTGCTGTCAGGTCCCTGCATGGCAGCAGCAGGCAGAGCCGAGTCCTGCTGGCAGGCTGAGGGCTCGCTGGCCCCGCTGGTTGGATCTCCTGGTGACAGTGCAACAGGAGGACAGGGCACTACAAGGGATGGACACGGGGCTGCATAGCCAGGAGCCACAGCAGGGCTGGGCCCTGCACTCTTCACATGGAGTGGAACAGTGGCTGCAGCTCAGTAGGTCCAGCTCACATCCAGCATCTGCATTCCACAGTGGAAACAACTAAATGCAGCCCAGACAGAAATGCAGCAGGAGCCTGGGCAGGCAGCCCCATCCCAGGGGTTGCAGCCACAGTTGGTGCAGCCTCAGAGCTCCTGGAGAGTTTCCGGGAGTGTGAGCAGGACTGACAGGCTGCAGCTGATGGGCTGGGTGGGCAGCACTGCTCTGAGCAGGGCCCTGGCTCTGCTGCCACCCACATCCCACCATGGACCTGCTCCAGTAGCTCATCGTCATGCCACAGAGCTCCTCAAGAAAAGAAGGCTGGAGACAGAGAGATGAGAGCTCAGAGGGGCCACTCTCAGCCTATACTCCCAGCTCTTGCTTAGCACAAACTACACCATCCCCAAGGAGCTCCGCAGCAAACCCATAAGGGTTCCTCACTTCACCCACTGTCGGTATTTAAAGCAGACAGCTTCAGAAAGGAGGTTGGAAGCAGACTAAGCCTTGATCCTGGTGCATGAGGTGCTCCCCAGGACAGTGGGAGAGGGATGATGGCTGGGGGACAGTGAGCAACAGGGCTACATCAAAAGAGGGTGCTTGCAGGAGGGCGGGGAGCAGGTGCCTGCCAGCGCCGTGGCCCCAGGCGGCCACGCGAGAGGTGCCAGGAGCAGAGGCTGGTGGAGCCGCCGGCAACTCCGGGGAAGAGGTGGGTGTGCAAAGGCTCAGCGACGGCAGAGCTGCTGCTGACAGTGAGAGGCAGCTCCTGTCGTGAGCGTGAGCCAGGCTCTGCCAACACAAACACCCAGATTGCTGAAAACAAGATGTGCGGCCGCGCGTCTCGGCTGTCAATCAGCAGCACGCAGGCAGCACGCTGCGGCCGCTCCGGCTGCAACGGGGGAGGGCTCGTGCTTTCCCTGAAATGCGTCCGTGGTGGTCGTGGGCAGCCCCACCAGGGTCTGGCCAGGAGAGGACGGCTGTGCCCAGGTGGCAGGAATGGTCTCCGTCCTCCTGGCTGGTCAGGGAAATCCTCCCAGCTCCCTGGCTGCAGCTCGGCTCCTTTCCTCCCATGCCCACAGCTCAGGGAGGGACCGAGGAGAAACATCGAACATCTGCTGTTGCTTTGGAGAGGTGCTTGTATGGAGAGTGATTCCTGCAATCAAGAATTACTCACAGAGCACTCAAAAGGCATGCCGAGGGCAGGCAGGGTGTACCTGCACAGACATGAGCCCATCACCGTGGGGCCACTGCCTGCCACTCCCAGTGGCTGCAGCCACAGGACAGCCTTGTCCCGGTACTGGCAGAGCAAAGAGGCTCAGAGCAGCCACGGCCACTTCCTCACATATTAGAGCAACACCAGGTGAATGCAGACCTCCCCCACTGCTGGGCTGGACACATGGTGTGACCCCAGGGACCCACCTGTGCCGAACACCAGTTCAGCTCACAGTGGGGGAAAATACCCAGACTCCAACCCGCTGCGATGGATCCTGGGGAAAACAGGTGGAGAAGAGCAGGTGGTTTGCACACCAGTGTTGGCTGGAAGTCACCATTGGAAGTGCACTCATTACGGGGCAGCATTCAGACCCCTGAGGCGCCACCAACCCCCCTGAAATGGCCTGCCCATGGCTGAGCTCCAGTTCCTTCCCTCCGAGCCACGCCGCTCCACTTTGCTGCGAATGCAAAGTTTAAGCAGCCCCTGTGTCTTCCCTTTTATCTTTCATTTCTATGCTGACATTTTGAAGGAAATTTGCTCTCCTTCTTGAAGTACGGAAATCCGTGTCCAAGAGCACTCGGGCCCAAAAAGCTGGGAAGATAAACATATTTGGACGTGTGATTTCACAGTGGCTACGTTGATAGCTTTCAGAGGTCGGGTCCTGTCCATCAATTACCCACAACGTGCATCCAGACGTGATACGGGAGAACAAAACCCGACTCATTAGAGGGGAAGAGAGGTGAGTGAACACCAAGACTGGTTAAAGAGAGCGGCTCATATTTCAAGGAGTGCAGGGAGAGACTTTTCTCCTGCTCTCTTTCCCCACTCCAACAGAAGGCTACAACATCTGGGAGACACAGCACAGCCAGCACAAGCCCACCATTGCCCCACAGAGCATTGACATGTGGCATCAGCATGACACAGAAGGCACTGGCAGAGCTGACTTTTGGGCACGAGATGTGGCATGGAGCAGAATTTGCAGAAGATACTTTGAAGTGGAAACATTTAGAATGAGATTTTTAAAGATATTCAAGCCCCTCTCTTCCCTCTGGCCTGCAGGTACTTAGGAATGCTTTGCACATAAAGAATTATTTGTTTAATATATCACGTTAGAATGCAAGATGACATATCCAGGACAGACTTTTGTACAAAGCAGAGTTTTAAAACCAGAATTTTAGCAGTCCCAGGCAGGACCAGGGCATATAAAGCATGCGGTAGAACGAGCAATAATTTCTGTTTAGCCCAGGCAGGGACTTTTGTTTGAATTCTCTGTCCCTAGGAAAGACAATTATCACTGGCACCTCTGAGCCCAGTGCAGCCCCAGAGGGACGTTGCAGAGAGCTGTGGCGGGTGATGGGGTGGTCCTAGGGGGCCACAGCAAGGTGGGGGGAAATTGGATGTTAATTTCAACACTTTACAGATGGGAATAACAGAAAGGGAGCGATGAAGTTGGCTCTGGTCCTGCAAACCACTTGCCTCTCCTTCGGCTTCCAAGATTTAAGCACTAACTTGACAGTGGGATTAAACAAAAAGAATCATCACAGTCTCAGCCTCATCACTTTTCCCTGGGGATGTGACAGGTGATGCAGGACAGACCACCCTGTGCAAAAGGGCCCCACAGAATGTGGGTGGGGCTGCCTGGCTTGGGGACTCCCCAGGCAGGGGGTGGGCTCCAACCCCATCCCCCTCTGCCATGGTGGGACACCTTTCCCTCTGTGCCTTGGCATCACCCCATCTGTCTCTTGGCATCCCAAACCTGGGGCCAACATGGCCTCAACAGATCCTCTTTGCAGGTCTCTCCTCCTGCCCTGCTCCCTCTTTCTCCTCTCCCACAAGTGTTTCTCAGGGTGTTATTTCCTTTCTAGTATGCTAATCCCTCTCCTGAGTACAAACTGCTGCAGTCTTTAGAGGGACAGGGAAATATTTCTGTTCTGCATACTCCACAGATCCTCCTCTGCATGGAAATGGACACTATCATTATTGGGATTTCTCTTTTTAACATCTCAGCTGAGGAAACTCTTTCTCCTATTGAGCCTTTGCTAAGCAGAAATGAGGGGGAAGAGGTGTAAACCAGCCAGGCTCCTGCAGCAAATCTCTCTTTCCTGCCACTCCACAGGAAGTCTCCCTTGCTTTCAAGGTGGAATTCCACAGTGGAGGTGGCAAGTGACATGCCCAAAGGGCCCGTGAGAGTGGACAGTGTGCACGGAGGACATGAACGTGCCCAGGATGCTGTGGCAGGGCAGGGGTGCTCAGCTCCAGGAGCAGGTGGTCACCACAGCCCTGCCGTGCTCCCAGCTCCTCGGGGGGAATTGGATGCTGGGATCTTGCTTAAAGACCCTCAGTGCAAGGGGGTCCTGACTGAATGGCATCGGGGGTTAAGACATTTCAATGGCCAGTCCTGGTGGAGATAATGCTACGTGAGGGGACACAACACTACTCTCCCAGGTAAATGGGAAGACAATCCATATATATATGCGTGTGTGTGTATATTTATATGTAGAACTGAGCACTCGGACCGAAACAAGCCCACAGGAGCCCTCCTCTCACGCCAGCAGCCCCCCAGAGTGGGGGCAAAGGCTGCCCTGCTTTAACAACCATGGCACTGACCCAGATTAAAAATAATTCATCAGCAAATGGATTAATTGGTTGAGGAATTTAAATGAAGCGATCACACACATCCAGGCTCAAGTGCCCCAGGGTCAGGCAGTGCCAAATGGTTTTGCCCATTCTGGATCTGCATGGATTACCCCAGCCAGTGTGGGGATGGAGTCACTGGAAGAACTCCCAGATCCCCACCTGGCAGGAAGCGTTTTGCAGGGATGGCAGTGCCTGCAGATAGGCAGGTGGCTGGTTTGAAGTTTTGAGCTTCTCAGGTAGAGGATCATATTACTCTGGAAATGGAGGATCAAATTATTCCATTATTCCCCAGGGAGGGGATTAAATTACCCTGGAATTAGAGGATTAAATTACTCACCAAGGGAGAGGATTGAATTACTTTGTGAGTTGTGGGATTAAAACACTCTGCAGGTGGCAAGCTCAAAATAGACCTTCACACAGAAGGCAGGATTAAATTATTCTATGGCTGGTCAGGGAAAAAAACCCCAAACCACCATACTCTGGAGGAAGCCATATTAAATTATTTCTGGAGATTAAATTGCTCCACAGGCTTGCTGGATCCCAGTGCTGTGGAGCAGACCATCTGCTTGGGAAGGTGTGTGGATACCCAAGCATGAACAGCCATATGATGGGGTCCCGCTGGTGGTACCCAAGTGCCTCCTGGCACCGCAGCACCCGGCGCCTGACAGTTTTGACTATATTTATTTGCACGTCAAGGTTGGGAGCCTGGCAGGGCTGGGCTCTGCTCCCCCGCACCATCCGGGAAATCCAGGGGGATCCCAGGTCACCTGGGAGCACGAGGCAGACCCAGGGAATTGAGCCAAATCTTAATTTGGTTTCTTAAGGGAGGTTTTATCTTCTTTTCCTTTTTGCATTGATGACTCTCTTGAGCAACATGTATGTGGGGCAGGACATCAAAGCCCTCCTTGCTACCAGCCAGGACCAGCTCTCCTCCCCAAATTCCTCGCTTCCACCCACCACCTCCTCTCCCCTCTCAACCGTGGGCTCAGCTCTGCACCTGGCATCTCCCACGGGAGCCGGTCAGCAGTGGCTGGAGCGTGCCGGTGCTGTCAGCCCTGACTCACTCTGCTGTGTCTCCTTCCCTGGTGCCTGTCACTGCCTGTTCCCGGTGATGGTGACAAATTGGCATTTGAAACTTGTATTGGTATTTTTTATGCTGATTTCTTTCTGAGGCTCCACTGCTGAGATTTTGAGAGAGAGAAAGAGAATGAGCATTTTAGGATAATCTTAAAAGCAGAAAAATTATTACATGTCAAACACCGAATGGGGAGTTTAAAAGGCTCCCAGGTGGGCTGCAGAATTAAATGTTTGGAGGCTTTTTTCCCCCCAGTGAGGTAAGAAATGGCAATGTCACCATAGCAACTGCAGGGCACATTCTGGGCAGCAGCTCAGGAATCCAGCCCCTCTGCACAGCCTGTGGGGTGCAAGGGGCTGTGGTGGCTCCAACCCTCACACATCTGAGCCCTGCAGCCGAGGTGTCTTGGGAGCCTGCAGGTTGACTGGCATGAGATACACCATGGTCAAAAGCTCCCAGAGACTCATGGGATGGGGTGTGTGTTCCTGGTGAAGGACCTTCCTGATCACCTCAACCCTTCCTGGTTTCTCCATCCCACCTGCTCTGGCCCCTTGCACCAGGGCTGGATGCTCCCTGCATCCATCTGGCTGGGTGCTTCCAGGGATGGAGAAGCAGCTGGAGCCTGACACTCCTGACTCAAAAAGGGGCTCCAAGGTGCCCCAAATCACCAGGCAAGAGCAGCTGAAGAGCTCAGTCATGTGGCCTGGGGTCCCTTGGCTTTGTGGCTCCTGAGCCACACAGGAAAGCTGTCACCTCCCCAGCTGCACAAGAGGCTCATCTGCCTCCTGCCTGCCGCTGTTTCCTTGTTGACTTTCTGAAGGCTGCTGTGAACAGGGGAAATCATCACGAACAACCAGGGGTTAATTGAGTGTTAGTTAACTCCTGGTGCTCTCACCAGCCTGCTGGGGTTACAGTAATTAGCACAACCTGAGCTGGCTCATTAGTGAGCTTTGCAGGAGAGTCACAGGAAGCAGGGGGGTTAAACTGGCTTGATTACTTCTCTTCTCCATTAGTACCAGCCACTGAGAAAGGATTTGTGGGATGGAAACTGGTTTCTCTCTGGATGAAGCAGGATATACCCTGGGAACAGGGCTGATCCCATGGGAAGGGACAGGGACAGCAGAGCTTTGCCCATGGCAGGTGAGGAGGGCTCAAAACCAGCTCAGCTCTGGGCTGAAAGCTGCTGTGATCCCTGACAGAGCTGCAGTGTAGCTGCAAACGATGATGATGAAGGGAAACGTTCAGCAGTTACGAAGGGCCGTCATTTTCCAGGGGCTCCAATTCAATTTGTGATCTACGCCCAGGAGCTCTCATGCCAACAGCAGCCTCGATGGCTCTGACCACGGCAGTCCATCAGGCAGAGGGATCACAGCCAGAGACCAGCCTGACATCCAGCTGGTGGCCACCAGGTGAGGAGAGTGGCCCAGTGCTCCACAGCTGGTGGCCTCCATCACCACCTTGCTTCTTCCCCCATAACACATGGCTCCACAGGCTCTCTGGGAAGCTGGATTCCAGCTCCTCCTCTGCCTGCCTTGGAGCCAGATTTCCCATCTGCTGGGAGATTACCCTGAATACCGGGTCCTGTGGGGCACCCAAAGCCATGCTGGGTATCCCAAACTCGCTAGATCCACCACTTGGCCCCAGCACTTGCTCCCCAGATCCCATGTCAGCTCCTCTACTCTCCTGCCCTGCTGCTGCAGACCCTGGCAGGGGTTCACTGACCCCAGGAGGAACCTCCACAAACAGCACAGGGGGTGTGGCAGAGCTGGGAGCCAGTTGTAAACCCAAATGCTGCTCGGCAGAGGCAGGGAGTGATTAAAGCCCTCCTTCCCTTACGGGTGGCTGGGCTGGCCAAGCCATGCAGGATGGATGCTGCTGTCTAGAGGCAGCAGGGAAGGTTCTTCTCAGCACCAGATTTATAGTGAGGCTGTAGATCAATTATCAGCAGCCTCCGACCTTGAAAGCAGAGGCACTGAGGACTCTAGAGCATCTCCCTCCTTTTTTGGGGCAGGAGGAGCCCGTACTGGAGGTGATAATCCATAGGAGGGCTGCCAACAGGAGCCCCACAATTCCTGGGGGGATGCCCACACATAAGAGGTTTCCTCACATGCTACAGACACACATGCTTCTCCTCTGGCACTCCTGTACCCTTGTTTTCCTCCTCCCTCATGCACCCAAATACACAGACTGGCCCCAAATCCCAGTCAGGGGCAGGAATCCAGCTCCTGAGCCTGCTGCAAAGCAACTGACTGAATGACGCGGCACACAAGGAGATGAGGGGGCAGGCAGAAGAGAACCCAACATGGCTCTACCTTCCCTGAACTTCCTGCAGACTCCAATGAAACCTGATTTTTGGAAGGGGGTAGAGTTCCCTGAAGTCCAGGGATATCCCTGATGAAAAGGGGACAATTTGATTTTTTGCAACCCTAGGGTGAAACAGTATCATTTGTTTCAGAAAGCAAGCACTAGCCTTGGTATCAGCAAGGGGCAGCTCCTCCTTCCAAGAGCATGGTGGAAGCATGGAGGTGGGCATCTTCTTGTATGGATGGGGGGAATGCCATCCCTTCTCCCAGCTGAAGGAGGGCATGTGGCACCCAACACCGCTCCCACCACCTTCTCAAACACTGGGGCCTCAGCTCAGAGGGCTTTTTTTTTTTCTCATGGGCAAACAAAGTGGAAAATGAATTCCTTTAGATAGCAAATGAGTTTAATAGAAATGGTGATGGAGTTACGCTGTGCCGGGAATGTTAATCCCGTACTGATGTGGCTGGACTCTCAAGCAGGGCAGTGCGGGAGGAGGAAGGTTGCAATTAAAAACAGAAACATGAGGTCTGTGTCCAGAGAGTACCCCCGGCTGCTGGTCACACCTTGGCCAGTCCTGGGGGACACCAAGCAGGATGGGACCCAGCTCTCCAGCCACTCTTCCTCCACCAAGGCCCAACACACTGAGACAAGTGATGACAGCTCGTTGGTCCTTGCCTGCAATCGGTGAATTTTGTATGGGGAGGTCCAGAAGAGAAGCAAGTCCCAGTGCAGCAGGAGGGACATGGGGGAGGCTGGGAACTGGCCCTGGCAGAGCCTTTGCTTCCAAAGCCCGGGGCTCCTGGGTCACCAGGGAGAGGACTTGTGTGCAAAGTGGGAAAACCCGCTGTGTGGAGCACAGCAGCTTTGCCAGCACACAGACAGCTCTGGAGAGCATCCAGATCCACCCCGGGGCAGCCGAGATTTCAATCGAGGTCTTCGTAAACAGAGTTATACAAAAACAAGATGTGAATGTCCCTACTTCTACTGCTCACTGAGAGGTGACCCAAGGCCAAGCCTGAGCTCAGCCCCAGGGCTGTGGAGCTGGCCACGGCACTACACATCCCCTGGATTCGCCTTTGGGAGCAGCAGGTTAAACAGAGCATGGGACACACGAGCTGCTGGAGACACTTGCTGGACCTGCAGCTGCCTTTCCCTCTGAGGCAGACACTGCTACCTCTGTAAATCTTCACCTGAGAGCAGCTTCCAGCCTCACCTCTGTGCTGGCACCGACAGGTTAGCTCAACCCTCTGCTCCTCCTGCAACAGCCCTGTCCTGCTCCAGTCCGAGCCCAGGAGTGAGGACACAAAGGAGGACACCAGGGAGTGCTCCCCTTTCCCTGCAGCTTCTGCTGCCAAGGTGACACGTGTCCGAGTTCAATAAAGCCTTTCAGAGGTGGGCTGGCATTTCCCTGCACATGGTTTTTTTACTCATCCTTTTCATCTGGGTAATTTATTCCCCCTTTCCCCAACACAGCTTTAATTGAGTTCACAGCAGGATCTCGGCTCTGGAGCAAAGAACCAAACACCATCAGCTTCCCCAGGCAGGGACCCCACAGAGAGCTCCTGGGCAAGTGCTGTGCCTGGCCACGTCCTGGCTCCTTGTGTCCCACCGAGCATCTCCTGCCTCTCTCCGCAGGCAGGGCAGGAGCCACTCAAGCTGCCAGGGCAGCACAGTTTGGCACAACCTGGGGCTGGTGACACACAGACCTGGTGAGCCCCACTTCCCCCCCAGGCTCCTGCCACACTGCTCGGGATCAGGCCAAGCACAGCCACCCACATCACCCCTTTTGCCAGCAGCCCTCCAGGGAGCAGGAGGCTGGGGCAGGACACCCCCATGCACCAGGGCATGGAGGAGCAGGAGCTGCTGCTGCTTTCCTCTCCACTCAGAGTCACCAGGAAAAGCCCCCGCTTCTGCTGCCAGAGCATATTTAATTCTTCTGCTAACCTGACCTTATTTAGTTCATTATAAGCCCCCAGGACATTGCAACTGTAACTTAAAAGGAAAAAGAAAAAAAAATCACCTAACAAAAACACAAACCTTTTCTCTGATCAATAGTGCAGGCAACTGGAAAAGGTATAATTCAATTTGTCAGCACACAGTTATTAGTTACTGTGATGGAGCCCTTCCTCCCAGCCCCGCTTCCCTTGACGCTCCTGACGCCGCTGTCCCTGGGGCAGGGGAGCAGCCCATGATGTGACATGGAACCAGGGGAGAGCTGAGACCCAGCACAGCCACACAGGAGCTAATGGAGCTGTGACCTGTGAGTTGAGGCTTCACTGCGCCTGGGAGAGGGAAAAGGCAAGGAGACAGAGGTTCCTGTGTTAAAGGCAGCGCTGACTGTTCCTCGTCCTTCTGTCAGCTTTGCAAACTCCCCTCCTGGGGCACACACAGCATTAGGGGTTACCACACGTCCATCCTCTCCTTTAAACGCCATTGCTCTTCCCAAGCATGTCAGTCCTGCCTTGCTGCACCCCTTTGGGATGCTAATAAAGCCACATCCGTCCTCAGCAAGAACCATGAGGGAGACTGGTCCTGCACAAGTGCTCTAAAGCTCTCTCCTTCCTTTTTCCAAGGGGTGGCAGGGGCAGGAGCCAAAAGAGGGGAGAGAGCCAGTGTCCCCACAGGGCTCTGCTGTGGAGCAGCTTGTGGCCAGCGAGAGACGAGCAGGAAGGGAAACATGCCAGGGCACGCATGGCCTCAGAGGAAATCAATTACCACAGGAAACAAGGGGCCAGAGGCCTTGGGGAGCCTTATCACACACCTTCCATGGCTCTCCATCAGCAGTCTAGCCTGAAATTACCTCCCCTTGCTCCCAAGAGCAGTGAAAGCGGAGGGCAAAGATGCAGAGCCACAGGTAGCTGTGAATACCAATGGCTTCTGTGTGTGCTGATCCTCCTTGTCCATCCCTTGGCACGCTGCCCCCTGAACCACTGGTCCCAAGAGCCCACCGTGGAGCCGAGAGTGGCCATCAGTCCCCACAGCAGCGCCTGAACCCCTGAGAAAGAAGCACTTCCAGCAACACTCAGCTCAGCTCCCTCCCCGCTCTCCTCCCCCAACTCCTTCACCAGGGAAACCTCCAGATATGCATCCAGAGATGTCTCTTTCCATTTGTTGATGTCGACAGGCATATCACACACACATTCATTATTTAATCTACCTTTGAATTGGGCTAAATAGTTCTAACGATAATTACAGAGCATTTGTATTTATAGAAAACCGTCATGCACGATCTGCATCCACACGGATAATGCCGCTGTGATCTATAAATACGTAAGGGATAGTGTGGGAAGGCAGACGATGCTTCCAGTCGCCATGAAATGCAAAACGCACGGATGGCCTCACTACACAGGGAGCTATTACGGTTCCTCTCCTTCGGATCACACCGCAAACAGAGCTGAGGTGCAGCTGAACAGCCACACAGCATCGCAGGGACAAGGATGGGGGCAGGAGCACACCTGCCATGGGGCACGGCGAGGCCAGAGCAGCAGAAAACCAGCAACAGGGATGCGGGACAGGGAGGGGATCAAAGGGAGCAGGAGCAGGGGGAAAGGGGATGTGCTCAGTGCTGCCTGGCACACAGGCTCAGAGCCCTGGAGGGTGAGCAGAGCCAGAGTTGGGGAGCAGCATGGAAGGAGAGAAGGGAAAGAGGGAGGATTCGCTGTTCCTCTTCCCACAGCAATAAAAGTTTTACAGCAGCGTAGCCAGCACTTATGATTTTATTGCCAGCATTACAGAGGTAGAGCTTCTCCAAGCCCCAGCCCCTGGAGTCAAGTTAAGACACAGGAAGCTTGGCTTTCATAAGAAACCGAAGGAAGAGACGAGAGGCCAGCGCTCCCGCCTGTGCAGAAGCACTGAGGAACGTGCAAACACCCAGCTCCAACTCCAGGCGGAAAATAAAATGAAGCCAGTATTTTAAAATTTACCTGTTTTTAAAATAATTTTATGCCTCTGGAGTGAAGGCGTGCAGAGAACTGGGCGCTGGACAGTCCTGTGATTTGGGAGGACTTGCAAGAGGCAGCAGTAGCAGTACCTTGCTGAGAGTCTCTGTGCACATCCTTGTGGTCCCTGTCCACCCGTCCACTCCCCCACCCTCAAAATCTTTTGGCATATCTCAGGCTTTAATTCCCCACTGGCACAGAGCCCCAGCTCAGGTGTGATGCAGAGACACCCCAAATGAGCCATGAAGCCATTTCACACATGAGCTCCAGAAGGGCAGGACTATATGGAATGCTGCTCAGCACGGGATCAGGTACACTGCCTGTGCCCACACAGGCACATACACAAATTACAAGTACTTCTATTGCATTAGTGCCTGGAAATTTCATTCCAGTCATATCCCATTCAGTGAGATGCTGCACAGATACAAGACCAAGCAGCATTTTTTTTACCTAGAGAGAAAAGCTGTTTTTCTCTGCATATTGGTTTAAAGCAAACACAGCCAAAGGCTGCACACGCCTGAGTAATGGCCCGTGACCGTGCCAGTGAGGAGGGGAGAGATGGCAGTGCCGTGCCCGGGCTCACTGGCTTTGAGATCTCCTTGTGCTGCCCCCGCAATGGATCCACCCAACCCTGCTCTGCAGAGACCGTCCTGCACAGGAGGAAGAGTCCAATGCAGGCCCTGGGTTTCTTCAATTTAGGGTTTTGCATCGCCTGTTTCCCATTGCTAATTTATAAGCAAATATTTGGCCATCTGGCAGCCCTGTCCAGCGGGCAGCAAAGCGAACCGCTTGGCTTTGCTGCGGAAAGGGTGAAGCTGACATTAAACTTCTCTCCCCGAATGCCGGGCACCCCCTTCCGACACGGCTTCCACCATTTGGCAAACCGCTCCTCCGCCATCTGCCTGGAGAACTCTCCAAAGGGCACGGAGCCTGCTAAATATAGCCAAGAAGCTTAGCAAACATTTGCAGCCAGTCTGAGAAGACTTCTCGCAAAGTTACATCTCCCCCGGCCCATCTCCCTTGCCTGTGACGTCTCAGATATCCTTAAACCACCCCTGCGTTTTTTAGTCCCATTTCCTCTTTGGAGCCTTTCCCTTCCCCAGTCCCTTCTCACTACCACTCTTCACCTCTACTTTTACAGTTGATTTCTCCTAACACTTCCCTTCACGCTCGGAGGAGGGCTCTAGATGATGCCAATGCTCCTTTCCCAGCCCACGGATCCTCAGATGCAGAGTGGGAGATCGCAGAGCCCGTGGGCTGACTCTGCATTCGCTTTTCCAGGACCAACTTCTGCACGCAACACCCCGACTTCCAGTGACAGCCCCATACAACTGACATAGGGTGCACACCATGTCGGCATGGGCTCCCCTCTCTCTGGTGGCCCAGCTAGCAGCCAGCAGCAGGCTGATTTTCCCACCTCTGCCTCAGTAGCTCACCTTCTGTCTGACATGAAGTACAGGCAGTGCTACAAGCCCTGACCTTCATATCCATCCACAGCCTAGCAGTCCCTTACTCCTCTTTTTCCAGGAAGGTAGCTACAAGGCCAGCTGCCTCCTCTCTGGCCCAATTTTAACCTTTCCCACCAAGAACACGGACCAGCAGCAGTATTCTTCATGGCACAACTGACCTGCTAAGAATGAGGAAACCTACTGCAGTGTTGGGCTGAACCAAACTTACAGACTTCAGGCAGCTTGATCCCATCGTATCTGTTCCCTGGAAAAGGAAGAGCCGTCTACTTGTGTTTTATCATGGCAAACAAACTAAGCACAGAGAAAGAAAACAAGCACCCATCATCCTGAGCATGGACAAACTCAGCACGAAGATAGCCCTTGCTGCTCTACGGGGCTGTTAACAGTGCAGCACCTGGATTTTCCTCCTTGGGGAAGTAGAGAAAGGGAAAAAACCCTCAACAAAACAGACCCCCTTTAACAATGAACTCTCGTGTTCAGTCATACGTGAAAGACAGGAGAAGGAGGGGGAGGAGAGAGCAAGAGAAAGGGAAGGAGGAGAGACAACAGAAGACAGAGTACTATTTCCTCTTCAAATATTTATTTTCAGGTCTGCCTTGGAGTGCTGCTTATTGAGATACAGAGCCTTGCTGTGCTGCAGCATGTAAGCTCCTGCTGCACGTATTCATGGCACTGCTTCAACTGGATGGCCAGAGCCACTGGGAATTCCCATCAGCCAGTGCCAGACCCCACAGAGGACAGCTCTCCTTGGGGTCCCCCTCACCCCCAGGCATCCCACCATGCTCTCCATCCTGAGCCCAGCACCAGGCATCTCTACCTCTTCTAGTGCTGTGCTTGACTCTTCCTGGGACCTCAGAACACACAGTTCAGCTCCAACCCTCGCTTTCTGGCCAAGGCACAAGACAGGCTTGGAGCTGGGTCCTTGAACTGGCACTCCTCAGTATTTTGAACTCCTTCAGTACTCACCACTGCCCTCGGGGCAGCAGAGATGGCCTGCATGGAGATGGGAGCCAGCTATTCAGGTGAGCTGAATATAGTGACCAAAGCAAGGTGGCAGTGAGCACCAGCCTGCTGGAAGTGACAGACCTTGGAGGAGAGCCAGAGCTGACATCCTGATCACAGACAGCAATTAAGAAATTAAGCTATCAGAGAAGCTTTTTGAGAGGGATGAGTATCTGTGGTTTGGTCAGATGCCAGAGCAGGTCAATAACATTTGTCCTTCCCACTGCAGATGGAGATCCTCCTCCACCCCTGATCCTGACATGGTGGCACAGCTCGCTCCTCCCACCACGGAGGAGCAGCGAGGGAGAACATCAGGACTCTGCAAAGCAGTGACAGAGGGGAGAGCGGTTCGACAGAAACCACCTGGAGAACTCAGACCTGGCAAAACCAGCTTCACCTGCCCCAGAACTACAACCCCAGCTACAGCATCCTGATCCTGAAACACATCCCTTCTGCAGGGAAGGATGGGAATCTTCAGCAATGCTCCCAGAGCAGAGAGCAGGGGCCATTCCCCACACAGCCTGTGTCCTCTGGGCAAGAGAAACACTGTGGACAAGGACAGCCATGGCCAGGATACTCTACCATGGGCTGCACATGTGCATCCAGATCAGTCCTTGAGGTAGATAGCGAAAGCACCCCATCCATTCACTATCTCAACCACTTCCATCCTCCAAATGATGGGGACTGTGGGTCATTGGGAAAATCCTTCACTCTGCTAGAACCCCTGATTATTCCCATCTCCTGCACAGCTCAGTTCCACACACCAGGTACCAGAAACCAGGACAGGCAGAGCACACCTGCTCTGCAATAAGCTCACAGCCTCTCACTGGCCACTAAATTACATGTCTTGAAATGGGAAAAACTGTGTTTCCTTCTCTAAAAGACTGTGCTGGGAACCCCACGGAGGGAACCCCAGCTGTGTCACACACCTGAGTAGGATGGACTCATCCCCACACCTCTCCTGGAGCAGCACACACAGCCCTGGCACTGCAAACACCGTGTCCTTCTCCCCATCCCAGGTCTCAGCAGTGTTTCTCTGACACCCTCCCAGCCACAGCCTCATGTGTGTGCACATCTGCACTTGCATGCCTGCAGCCACACACAGACAGCTTCCTCTCTGTGCCAGGCCTGAGAAATATTGATTTCTTTCCCCCTGCAATATTTCGCTTGGCTGAGCAGATTTAGAATTGAAGAGTCAGACTCTGCCTAGAGACCAGAACCATATTTAATTCCACGGTTTAAGAAGCCCTGGAGCAGGTTATTCTTATTTTAAACGACTAGTGCATTTAAAAGCAAGTGACATTTCAGGGGGATGGGGTGGGAGATGGCTGGTGGCCTCTGCCTCAGTCCAGCCAGTGCTGGGAAGAGTTTTGCACTCCGCTGCCGCTGCATCCCCACAGCCCCATCAGCTGCTCTGCCTGTGCCAATGAGAGGCGCGGGGTGGTGGCGAGCTCCCCAGCAAAGCCCGGGAGATCTGCTTCCATGTCTTTCTAACTGAGGAGAAATGAGGGGAAAAAAGAGAGCAGAGAAAGGCAAGGTGTGAAAACCTCTGATGAAAATTGCTCGGTGCATTGAGGTTTCAGGATTCATATTGCCTGTTCCTGTACCAGGCTCTGCTCGTGAAGCCAAGGCCTCAGTAAGGAGAAATTTGCAGAGAGAGAACAAAGACATGGTGCCTTGGCCAGAGGATGATCCCTCACGGGGCCTGATCATGGAGCAGTGCTGCTGGAGGGCAGAGCCACCCCCATCCACCTCCTAGACAAACACACCCTCCCGGCTGCTGGAAAGTCAGCACAGCCACTACTCTCCACGAGCACACAGCCTCAGCACGGACTTCAGAGGAGATGCAGTGGCCTTTTAAGGGAGAAGAGGGGAATACAATAGCAAAGGCTTGCCCAAAGCATCTGTGAGCCTCTGCCAGGTCCAGGCAGATGAGCACATACACTACCCCCTCCAAGCCACACAGAGCATGTCTCCTACCCAACACAGTGGCAGAAAAAAGCCAAATGTCCCCAGGATGAAGGGTCCAGCTCAACAGGAAGGGGTCCAGGTGAGATAAGCCCTGCCAAGGAATGGGTGAATGTATACTGGAGAAGAGGAAGTGAAACACAGATCCCTACAACACTGCTCATCTCCCCACATCACATCTCCAAGGACTTGTAGCACAGGTTCAGCTACACAGCTGTCACCCTACCCTGGCTAAGGTGGTCTGAGCATGCAAGCATCCACTGTCCCCTCTGCCTAAGGCACCATCTCCAGGTCCCTGCCAGTTCCAGCCAGCCGGCCATCCCCTAGTGGCCCCACAACGTGCCCATGGAGTGACAGGCAGACAGAGATGCTCTTCACAGCCTCTAAATAATGGAGATGAAGACACCGGGTGCCAGACACCTCAAGGGCGCTCTGGTACGTGTGTGCCCATGTGCACACGCATGTCACTGAGCAGAAAGAGATCCCTGATGTGACAGTGCTGCTCCCAAGGCCCCTGCAGCGGGCTCAGCTGGGCTGCCGCGAGCTCCCGGGGCAGCTCCTGCTCATGCTGGGAAGGCAGAGCACCGGAGAGCCGCTCCCCTGGCTGGAAGTCGAGCCCGGCAGGGCTGTGGTTGGCAGCCTGGGAGCTACAGCTCCGCGGGAGCCATGATTCACAGTGGGGCGAGCTGCGGGCTCCGGGGGCTGCGGCGGGGCCGGGACAGCTGCGGTCCAGGGAGATGGAGCGCCCGCCGCAGCAGCCATGCATTAGCTCGCTGCGGTCGGCCCTGACACTGCACCCTCTTAGCTGTGGCGTTGTATTTTGACTGAAGCAGACAAGCAGGGGAATGAAAATGGATCCTTTTATATAAGCTCCCTGCACACACTGTAACAGCTCTTGACATCTTTGCCCAGCTCCGCTCCTCGCTGGTGCTCACGTCCAGGCCAAGCTGGGATTGCACAGGGATTGCAAACTGCTCCTAGCACTGAAAGCCTCCATTTGGACACTGGGCTAACACCCCACAGGGAGACAGGCAGAGCGTGCCTTGCTCAGGAATGGGACGAGAAGCCTGGTTTGGACGTGGTGTTCAGCTGGCCGGTACCAAAGGCTGCAGGTACTGATGCCATGGGACTCCCAGCACAAAGGTGTGCCTTATGGCACCTCCTGGAAGCAGGTCCAGCTTAAACTCAAGCTCATCTACCCGGATAATACCAGGCACAGGCAGCTCCAGCAAGACTTGGTGAGTTCAGTACACAACAGGGCCAGGGCTGCTGCAAGTTTGGATGCAAGCAGGTCACATATGGGGGGCTGTGTAGGGACCCACTGTGCCTGGGGAAAGGCCTGAGTGAGGAGGAGACAGGAGGAATGGATGAGCACAATTAGCTGTGGTAAAAGCCACGGCTGTGAAAGCACATTACCATTAGTGTAATTATTGCAATTATTATCTTTTCATGTTTTTGACAATTCAGTAAGAATTAGCTTAAAAGAAGAAAACATTTTCTGTTAAATGTTGGTGAATCTAAAACATAGAGAAACAAAATGACATTTCACTTTACATCTGGACATTTCCAAGGATTTACCCAGTTCTCTAAAATAAAAGTGAAGGAACTTCCCAACCAAAGTTTTCTTTCTAAAGGAAAGTAGCAATTACTTCATAGAGAAAACAGCACAATGAAACCCTGGGACATTATCCTTTTTCTGCTTTTCTGCCCCAAGCAAACAATTCAGCAAAACAGAGGCAGGTCCCTGGGGACACGGTTTAGCAGTGGGCTTGGTAGTGGTGTGTTAGTGGTTGGACTCAATGATCTTAGAGGTATT
>QWTY01034007.1:534-30406 GCA_008033365.1 Pseudorectes ferrugineus
CAAAGCACAGCCCTTGGATTACATGCAGTTGTCCCCAATATACAAGTTGGCAATAGTAACCAAGCTGTTCTATGGAACTTATATATATATTATGTTCTATTATATAGACAGTCTGATATCCATCTAATAAGTGAGGTTTATATGATGTCAGACACTTCAGAGTATTTATGTGTATATATATATATACATACATATATATATATATATATATTTACTAAAAAATCCTCAGGTACTTCTGTATAATAAAATAGGACTAGTTCAGTGCCATTTCCAAAGAGATCATCATCCATGTAAGAGATTCAATATGTTTTGTCCATTTTAGTTTGATTTTCTTGTTGCAGCAAGAATATTTAGATAGAAAGTGTAATCATAGGGATTAAAAATGTGATTCTTCAATAAACATTTGATTTTGCTCCACTTTTTATTTTTCTTTCAAAATTATGCCTTCATAGTCTTTGGAACAGGTTTTCCCAAGGGAAGGGACCCATAAGGATCATTGAGCTTTAGTGCACATCCTTCAGGGATTCTGTTACTGCCATAGATTTTTCAGCAAAAGTGTATATTAATTTGTGTGATGTACAGGAAATTGCACTGTTCAGTGAAAAAATAACCCAAAACAACAAAACAACAAAAAACCGCAAAGCTCTACAATCTATTAGAAATTTTTATCAACCTTGGGTTTTGATGCAATTGAGGGAAAAATACCCAAAAACCAAAAAAAAATTGCAATAGAATCAGGGTTGAAACTTTAATATTACTACCTTGGTGAATCCTTTCTGCTCTTTATTAAATCCCATTTAACAAAACACTGATGCTTTTGATTTTTGAAAGCAAAGTATTCTGTACACACGTGCATACTCTAGGATTAAGTGTTAATATCTCATGCTCTCCTTGAGAAACGTCTCTTCCTTAACATTAAAAATTACCATCTCCTGGGGAGTTTCCAATTGGACATGAGAAGAAAATTTTTTGAAAATAAGAAGAGTAAGCCATCCCTAGGGAAGTGGTGGATTCCCCAACACTGCATAATTTTAAGATTCAGCTGGACAGAGTGCTAGGGCATCTTGTCTAGACCATGATTTTTCCAAGAAAGGTTGGACCAGATGATCCTTGAGGTCCCTTCCAACATGTATTCCATGATTCTAGGATTCTATGAAAATATTATGAACCATAAGTCGCTTAAATAGGTTTCATATCTATGCTGGGTTCATTATTAACTTGGAGATCCTACAATAATTCCATAGCTGGATTTCTTAATTACAAGGTCTTGAAATTATCAAGAATGCCTATTGGACAATTATGTCAAGTCCAAAAATGTTCTTGTTACTGTGGTTATCTTGACAGCTGTAAATAATTCCTAATAAGATGTAAAATAAACTTCTAGCTTAGACTCATACAATTACAAGTATTTTCTATTACTTTCAGAAAATTAATAAGAGACTTTATGATAAGTAAAACTAATCAGGGGGATTTGTTTATCTCTTTTTCTGATTTATGCTAATATGGCTTCATCATTAGTCTGAATTAGACTCTCTAATGCTGTTTTGGCCAGGATTAGAATTTCTCAGAGGCTTTACATTCTCACATGGTTGCCACTTCCATTCTGGTATTTCCCCGCTGGTAGTTTTAGCCTGGATGTTAACACTAATTGCAGAACACTAAATAGTTCATTTTAATCTTTAATAAGTTTACATCTATTCAAATTAATTCTTGGAGTGTGAAATCTCTGTTGTCATTGCAGTTTAATGTCTTAGCATCTCAGAATAGGAATATGAAATGAAGTTTTTTCCATTGTTTTAGATGATTCAGCAGCTATTAATATCAGAAAACATAATGCAGTTTCCTTGACTTTAAACACAATTAACTCTCATAATTTTAAATTCACTTTGTCAGTGTATATCGGTGCTGACACTGACTGATTTTGGCAAACACCAAGAGGAGACAAAGTCCAATGTAGTTTTGTAAATGTCAATGTATGACATCACCATGGGGAGTTGGCATCTTTCTGTACTGACAGAATGGAGGCTGTAATTAGAAATGAATGACAAGGTGCTTTTCATCTTTGATGAGAAAAGATTTCTGTGTCAAAATATCTCAGAGCTGGAACAATTTTTCTCCTAGCATTTCTTGTACTGAACGTATTTTGCATAATAATGAAGGGGGGAGCAGAGAGGGCAAAATTATTGCATAGTGTTGTTGCTAAGTGACAAAATAGCAGATGTTCTGCATTTGCAGATAACAAATGTTTGAATGCTATCATATTGTGATATTGACAGTTACCATTCGTTAGGAGACAATATATTCACTACTTGAAAAAAATTAAAGAAATTCAAAGGTATTGAGGCTTCAAGGCCTTATGTTGAGAGCATTTTAAAATTACTTGACTAAAGTAAAGCATCAGGTTCAGAAATGTTTTAAGGGTTTAATTCCATGATACATAACAATTTAGCAAGATAAGCGACTTATGTTTTCCTGTTCTTTTAAGTAGCCAAACACCTGCCTGATCAGTCAGTGGAAGTGGCATCAGATGTGATCTGAATTTAGAATGTTTAAAAATTCACCTTGTAAATGGATTTATAGTGCTTACATTAAAATTAATATCTAAAGAAATGGCTGTGTTTGTGTTATTCTGAGCTAAATATGATCTTCGAAGCACTATAAAAACACTGCAGAATGTTGTATGATGCTTTCAGAGAAGTATAACTTCCAGCGTGGCATGATCTGAAATTATGACATGTAGGAAAGTAAGCTTAACTTTGATAGATTATGAATTCCTTAAACCTGTATTAAATCCTGCAGATTTGCAAGACAACTTGATTGGTTTCCCAAAGCTTAAAAAACACTTTCAGTCTTCTTAGCAAATATATCTGTTGAAAATTATATAACATAAAGGTTACAACTTGAGCTTTCAGGGTTGTATCCTATTTCTCCTGATATTTACTTAAAATTTGCAATTAGATGAATGCACAGACAATAGTTACCTTTACTAGTCCTGTCCTCTCTACTTCAATTCTTTACAAATCCTAAAAATATGAAAACAAATTCCAGTTTAAGGTATAACATCTGTGCAATTAAAAGGATTTTTCTTTGCATTGAGAAGTATCTAAATTTAACACTCAAATTGACTGTTAAAAATAACAAAAAATAAAAAAACTACAGGCAAATAAAGTCAAGGGCTGCTTACAAATCTCTAGGTCTGGTTAGAGAGCAAAACTGAGTTGAATATGTATGTAATATGCAAATAAGCATACGATTTACTAGAAGTAAGAAGAAGTAATTGGTTCCTCCCCATGTCTTGAAACTTTACTGTGCTGCCACTGTGATTTTTGACATTGTCTTGAATGAAAAAGTGGGAATTTGCAATGTGAAAACATTTTCCAGATGATTGTCAATTAATTTCTCTTTTTGTACAGACTCTGAAATTGTTTTGCCTTTTCTCTGAAATGGCTAAAATTTCAGAAAAATACGTGGAAGTTAATGGATCTGCATCAACATAGAGATGATGTAAATGCAGTTTGAAGTTAGGGTATCTCCTGTATGGATCCTTTCTGAAGAGATAAAATTTGGTTTTAATTTATTTGATAATTCTTTCACTGTTGGAATTTGAATAGGCAGTCTTTAATTTGTGCTTATAAAGAATAAGTAGGGTAATGCAATGAGTTTAGAATTCTAATAGGCTTTTCAAAATTTTTATTACCTTGGTACAAAGATGGAGTACATAGTTATGATCTGTAGTGTAAAATCTGAACTATCATTTAAGAATCCCACAAATGACTTTAAAATCTGTGCTAAGCATTCAGCTGAAATGAATAAATGAAATTTATTGCCATTGTTTGAACAAATATTTGAAGTGGTTTTGGCTGCATAAGCAAGATCTGCCTGGAAGCTGCAGGGAGCTTGTTGATCAGCTGTTATCACCATTCTGCCCACTTTAACAGATGGTGGGAATGACCAAATTACAGATAGAGCAGGGTGAGAAAAGGAGAGAAAATCGAGGGGAGGTCACTTCACAGCATGGAATCTTTCTGTGTCAGTTGACAGATGGAGAAAGATACCTGCTCTGTACACTCACCTTCCTTCTCCATTATCATGCTTGCCAAAATCTTTACAAAGTTCATTGTTACTACCCCATCCTCCTTTCCTCTACTGCATTTGTAGGTGTTTTAGGAAGTGCTAAAAGTCAGACAGGCTGCTTTAGGATCATGAAATTATTTATCCTTCCTTGTTGGGCCCAAACAGTCAGAGGACTGGAGGAACTTTTTGCCATTTTTTCATTTATCTTAGACCATCAAATAGTTAAAATTAATTTGAGAAGGAGCTGAACAATGGATGATAATGTTAAGGAGTGTAAGGAAATTTTTAGCTTATTTGAAGTTAGTGCTGCCCTTCCTATGTATAGACAAAGATAAACAAATATATGCTATGGCTTATAGAATAGGCATCCTGCAGCCCCTGCATTAGATGTACCTGGAAAAAATTTATAAGCTGTGGTTTACCTTTTCAAATCAGTCTGATGTCTGTTTTATTGCCTATTCTAAACAAAACTAGAGAAGATTTCTCTTTGTATGTATTTGCATAGATGTCCTTTGCAAAAATGGCACCGAAAAACTGTCTTTAACTCCTCTAGAATTCTATCTGGCTTTGTTGTAAAATTGGATGATTTATTTTGTATTTAGAGCACATATAAGATGAAAACAATACTCATTTCCCCAGAAACAAAACACAGACATTAGAATTTCATATTAGTGTCAATGAATGACTGTGCTTGTGCAAGACTAGAAATGGACGGATTGTACTTTAATGCTTTTATCTCTGTATCTGAGGTACTAATTGGTACTGACATGAAAATTTGGTACATTGATTTTTAAATTTTTTTTCCAAGTTAGAACTTAGAGATGTAGTCCCAAAGGCAAAAATAAATGTCTATTATAGATTATGCCACAGTGGTAAACAACGTTTCAGAAGACTGACTCAACTCAGACTACAAGGATGATAAGGCAGGAGATCAGTATGGCAGAGGAAAAAACCTCTGGGTCCTACTGAAACACAAGATGGAAATGCTTATGGTGTGGAAGCAGGGAAGATATGCATGCTGGGAAGAACATAGCAAAACTGCCTGAAAGTGTAGGGATGGGATCAGGAAAGCTATGGCACAGCTGGAAATAAATCAAGAGAAGTGAGGAATAGTAAGAAGAGAATCTGCAGTTACATCAGTCAGAAAAGGAAAAGAAAATAAATTGTACCTCCTCAATAAATGAGACAGGGTATCTGGTAACAAGTGATATGGAGAACCCTGAGGTACTTCACTTTTTTTCCTCAGCAATTGTTCTTCCCAGCTCTCTTGAGTCCCTGAACCTAAAGGCAGGGAATGGGAGAATGAAATCCAACCCATCATACGAGAGAATCAAGTTCAAGACTGTCTGAGGAACCTGAATATACACAGGTCATGGGACCCGATGAGATGCACCCCAGGTTCCTGAGGGAATTTTTTGGTGCAGTTTCCAATCCACTCTCTCTGGTATTTGGAAAGTTACAGCAGTCAGGCAAAGTCCCAGGTGACCGGGAAAAGGGAAATATCATGGACATTTTAAAAAAGGGTAAAGAGGAGAACCCTGGGAGCAACCAATCTTACCTCTGTGCCAGGGAAGATCACATCAAGACATAAGTGGTGATCAGAGACAACCAACATGGATTCACAAAGGACAAATTGTGCCTGACAACTTGTGGCCTGCAAAGGCGTGACTGCATTGGTGGATAAGAGAAGAGCAATTGATGCTATACAGCTCAGCTCCTGTGAGACTTTTGACATGGTCCCTCACAACATCCTTGAAGGTAGATTGGAGACATATAGGTTTGATGGGTGGACAATGCGATGGATAAGGAATTGGATGGATCGCCACATTTAAAGAGCTGCAGTCAATGGTTTAATATCCAAGTGGAGATCAGTAACACGTCGTGTCCCTTAGGAATCCATACTGGGACTGATATTGTTCCACATCTGTATTAATGACATAAACCTTGGGATTGAGTGCACCCTCAGCAAGTTTCAGGTGACACAAAGCTGAGGGGTGCAGTTGACAAGCTTCAGGGGAGAGGTGGCATCCAGACAGACAGTGGCAGGCTTGAGAAGTGGATCCATGTGAAGTCCATGGATTACAACAAGGTCATGTACAAGGTCCTGCATCTTGATCGGGGCAATCTACAGTATCAGTACAGACTGGGTGATGAATGAATTGGTGGCAGGTCTCTGGAGAAGAGCTTGGGGATACTGGTGGATGTAAAATTGGACGTGAGCCAACAGTGTGCCTGCAGCCCAGAAAGCCCATTTATCCTGAATGAAGTGTGACAAGCAGGTCGAGGGAGGAGATTCTCCTCTTCTACTGTGCTGTTGTGAGGCCCTAGCTGTGGTACTGCATCCTATTTTGGGGTCCCCAGTACAAGAAAAATATGGACTTGTTAGAGTATGTCCAGTAAAAGGATACAAATAGGGATGGAACACCTCTCCTATGAAAAAAGGATGAGAGAACTGAGGGTTTTCACCCTGGAAAAGACTCCAGGGAGAACTTATTGTGGCCTTTCAATATTTATAGGGGGTTTATCAGAAAGATGGAGACTCTTTACACGGGTACGTATTAAGAGTACAAGGGGTAATGCATTAAAACTAAAAGAGGGCAAGTTTAGATTGTACATAAAGAAGAAATTTTTTACTATGGTGATTCTCTGGAACAGGCTGCCTAGAGAAGTTGTGGATGCCCTATCATTGGAAGTGTTCAAGGCCAGGTTGGATGGGCTTTGAGCAACCTGGCCTAGTGGGAAGGTGTCCCTCTCCATGATCAGGGCATTGGAGTAGACGGTCTTTAAAAGTCCCTTCAAGAATAAACAATTCTTTGTTTCTATGAAATTTTTGTCGAGTACCTGAACAGTCAATATCATATCTATGGAGAAAAATTACTACTGTGAGGGACACATGCTTAGCACTAAAAGCAGGGTGACTATATATCATAAACAGAAGGCAGCTAATGAAATTGCTTATATCTCTGTCCAGGATGGTTGCATGCAGTCATTTCTACATAATGCTGAAAGAGATTAATTTAGCATTTTTTGACTTCTTTTTGTTTGTTTTTCTTATTTGTTTTTAATTATTATTATTTATTTTCATTATTTGTGGAGTCTTATCTAGACCTACCTGTTCTATACCTTTCCTATCCAGTCCTGTCTGTTCTATAGCAAGCAAATCTTTAGCAAACAAAGTATTATCAGTTTTCATAAGAGTTTGATTCTGGAGTCCTCATTCATAGTATTTTCACTCTTCCAGGCTGTCAGCAAATTTATCCTTAAAATGGTTTTCTGAGATGATATTATATTATCCCCACTTTGCTAGGGAACTTGGCCACCAATGTTAGGCAGCATGTCCAAAAATGCTGACCAGTTTTTATATTTTACACAAAAAGCTAAGAAGACAACATTTTTTTCCAGTTTTCTTATCACTTTCCCAGACATTTAATTCAAAGCAAAGCTCCCACTGATTTCAGTTTCGACTATCAACACTTTGGAGCTCTGCAAATTGAACTTTATTTGTCTGAAACATATAATCCTGTCTATTTCCAGTACACAGTACCTAAATGAAGCAGGGATCCTGTGGGAACTACTACATCATCATATAAGTAAAAAACTGTCTCAGAACAGCTACATATGCCAGGGTGATTTCAGGTTACATGTTGTCTGGTACATTCTACCTTTTCTCTTTTTTTTTTTCGTTACACCCTGCCATACTTGTGATGTATTTTTGTTTGATTAGATGTGGGCAGGGTCTGAAGTAGGGTGGATGGTGCTGCTATTATTAAGTTGGAGATTTTATTTGATTTTTTGACAGTAATTTCTTTTTATCTGTTAATTTTGTGATCTTCTGAGTGGGATTTTCAAAAGTACTTAAGCAAGATATGTGTGTAAGTGATAGACACTGGAAACCAGTCATTTGTTTGCTGTTTCCTTCTAGGAAAGCTTTGTAATTTACTCTGCTTTCCAGGAGGTTATGACAGGCTGAAAGACATATTTTCTTTTTCTTCTTTCTGCTGTTCATATTTGCCCTTTTGCTTTATCCTCTGGGGTGGGGTGTTTTGCTGTCTTTTCCTTGTTCTTTCCATATTTCAGAAAATTGTTTCTTTTTTCCTTTATTATTGACTATAGAAAAATACAGAGGTCTTCCTTATCTGTTTTGTGCAAAGTTCCTTGATGGTTCCTTGATGCCTTGAAAGGAGCATTTGGAGAAAAAATATCATGCTTTCTCCACAAAGACAATATTCAATAAGAGTAGTGCATATAGGCTGTGCTAAGTGAAATATGCTGAATCCCCAGAGTATTTAGCTGATGATATCTAAGAGATCTGACTATGTGTGAACTGAAAATGCAAAGTTTTATAAAAGGCAGAGTTTATAGACGTTTTCAGAAGAATGAGAAAAAGGTACATATGGCATCTGGACATCACACTTGGCAAAAATGAAGTCTAAGATATGGGATACATGTGCTAATACTTCTGATTTTTATGACTCCAACAGTTTGAGCTTCAGCACAAGCAGAAAAATCCTTTCTTTAATTTCAGGAATAACGCCTCATAAATTACTTAAGGTAAACTTAAAAAACCCCTCAAAAACATAACAACATCACAAATGTAAAATTGAGGACTGAATAGTCCCTATGAGCAACTGCAACATATGTGTGTTTATTCAACATAATCAAATATTTTAATAGGAAGTGGCACATGAGATATCTATCCAGTAATTCCAATTCTTGTAAGAGGAAATAGTTTCTCCTGAATAGAATTTTATTCATTAGAAAAATAAGGGGTGATTTTTTTCCATACAAAAATAACATTTTGGAAATCAGTAGTGTTTGCTTTTTGTCTTTCAGTGACTCAGTCAATAGAGATGTCAAATTTAATTTATGTCATCATTCATGTGCCACCTGGGGTTAGCAGAATTCAATCAACAAAAGTGGAAGAGTTGGTGAAGGTGAAGGTTATTCTACGATATCAGATAAACAAAAAAACAGTTATACTTCAGAGACATGATATGAAACAATTACATATTTTTTTTATTATTTAGGCAAAACCATAGAGACAGAGAGAGGGTCTGCATAGATAGTTAATTAGGATTGGTCTGAAATAGTTGAGAAATTGATCATCACCTCAGTCATAAAGGTTTGCTCTGGAAGAGATAATCTGTTCACTTTGGAGGACAAAATCATTGAGGTTTATTTCCTGCAGAGCCAAAGAGCTCTGTATTGATTGCCTTGGACTACCATTGCTGCTATAAGAAAATAGAAATCAAATCTTTTTTATAAACCATATAGGAGTTGATATTGAACTTCATTTAAATTTTTAATGTGTTACAGAATAAGCAACATTGGTGCTAAGACGATGCTGGCTTGACCATTTGGAAATTACATAGCTTTGAAGAGACTTGGATACATTGCCAAGGCAACATTGGGAAGAAAAGGAGTATTTTCTCTATTCTCTGATCATTAATAGAGGAACTGAGTGTATTTCAGCAAATACTGATTCACCCGTGCACGTATGAATGCAAAACCTGTTATTTTCTTCTGATTCTAAAAATATGAGGTGAAGCATTTGCAGTTTGGCTGAATTAAGAGCCAGGAGAAATCATTAGAGTCTCTAGATTTCATATAGGTTTCGTTCTGATACTCTTATATGGAAGCCAGCATCTAGTTAGGGCAAAATATTTTTTCCACGTGTGTGTTCCAGAGATAGAACAAAACAAGGCTACATTACCCAAACATCATGCCACTCCTTAGTACTTGGTACCATTTAATTTAAAAGAAAAATTTAATTTGAAGTTAATAAACTGATTTTTCAGGGGTGAAATAATAAAAAAAATAACACATTTTTCTGATTTTTGTCCAGAACAACTGTGCTTTTAAGAGAAAAAAAAAAGTCATAGAGTTATTTTTTTGGGAATTAGAACTTCAAGGTTTAGTCCAAAGAATGTATTAACATATAAAAACATTCATATTTTAAACAGATTTGTAGTTAATAATAATTAGACTGAGTACAACAAATACCAAAGGGCTTATAATTCCTAAGTTCAATGTATCAGAATTTTCCAAAGTGATATGAAAGAGCATTTTTTCTTCCCAGTCTAAAATATCCACATCTGTAATTCCAAAACACTGTGACTGACCTTGAAGTCATCTCATCTTATCTGGCATGATGCCTTGAAAAGCTATATTCCATTTCATTAGCATGTTTCTTTTTTTTTCCTACAAAATTTTGTGCACTCCTGTCACCAGGCCAATGATCTCAATTGACTAAGTGAAAATGTAGTATAAATATGGTTAAATGTAAATTACTTTACAGCATTATGAATAATTGTACCTATTTTGTGAAGATGAAAATACAGATTTCCAGAGATGGTCCTGCAGTGCAGGTAAGAAGGGATGGAAAAAAATTTGATGATCATGGCTCAGGGGATATCAACAAGATATGCTGGCCCTAAAAGGGTTATAAAAGTAGAAATCAGGTCAAGAAGTTGCAGCATGCTGTGAAGGTTTCTGTAGCTTTCTCTTAAGACACACTCAAAAATGATCTTGAACTGTTCCATACAATTTTAACAATAATTTATTAGTGTAACTGACAATTTAATGTTTCCTTAAAGAAACTCTGTCAATTCAAACCCTCCAAGTAGGAGCCTGCAGGGTTTTATTTCCATGTTAGAGATTCTGGAGATGACAGATCCTAAATCATGGACCAGATCTTAAAATACTTGTCTGATTGAAAGGACTGTCTTCCTGGAATAGCAGAACTGCAGACAAAACTTAGTGCTGCCTGTACATTGAATGACTGGAATACATTGACCATTTACGATCCATTGCCAAACATAATCACTTTTTGGATCTTCATGTTCTCTCGATAGTGATGTTCTCAAACATTCATAATATTAAATAAAATACAGATTACGTTCCAGGATGTGTATACTCTACAGTTTTTTGAACTTGGGTGTTTAAAAAAGGGAAAAAATGATAAAGGGCTCTTGAGTGATGTTTACAATTTCTTAAACTTGCACTTCCTGATGCCTATGGATCAGCAGCTTTAACAAAACCTCAAGGCAGTCAGTTGTGGAATTTCCTTAACAGAATTTATTACTGTTAAGCAGAATTGATAAGGTTTTCTCTTTGTCTCAGTGCAATGAATGATAAGAACAGATGAAATTTTGATAAGAAAGTAAACTGAAAATAGAACTAACGCTACCTTCAGATAAGCTGCTCTATTTAACCCTCAAAATATTTGTATTCCATGTTGTAGAATATCATCAGGGAGACTCGCGACTTTTATGTGCACCTTTCACCCTTTCAGAGAAATGATCGATGAGAACGGCATTTAAATAATAGAGTAATCTAGCATCTTTAAGTAACACCAAAGAGACTATTGTGATTACTTGGTTTGATCTCTCTAAACTGGGCAATAGATGCTATAGGATCTCTAAATATAGCAAATATTGAGGGACAAAGAAATCAAGTTTTAAAACATGTTTGCTGACATAGATACTGCAAAAACTGTGCTTAATCTCTTGGAGTATTAAATGTGTCCTTAGTTCAGCCTAAGAATTTATTACCATTTGATTTTGTGACATCATGCTCTTAACATATAAGATGCTCCATTGGCTATTCTGTATTCCACATGCAGTTTACTCCTGGCCAGGCCAACTTTAATGGTCCCATTAGTATAAGGACTTGAAATTTTCACTGGAAGGTGTAATTTCCACACTATTAAGTCAATAAGAATGTTTCTCTGAACCCTCTCCAGCTCCTTGACATCCTCTATGAATTATAAACACAATATTTAAGTAAGAGTTCTGTAAGAGAACTGATATGCACATGCAATCTTTAGTATTTAAGCTATCAGAGCTTTTTATTATTATTGTTATTTGTGACATTGACTTGTAGTGATTTGATTTTTAAGTTATTCAGAGCATTTCATCCTAGAAGTATGGCCCATGGTTTTGGTACTTAGCAGCACTGTTTTGCCTTTAGTGACATTGAAAAACAAACTGTGGGGGTGAGATGGTGTTGCATTTTCTTCTGACTCTTCAGGTAATCCAGGATTAATGGTCTGATTATTGGGTCATTTAAATATCGTATTTGTTAGGACTAGAGTTTTTTTAAGGTCACTTTTAGATAATGTGAAATAAGTATTTGGCATGACAAGTACCTGGGACCCGAATAGATAACCATCAGAGTAATATACAATCCTTATTCTTAATCACATTGTCAATTAACCATTCTTCCATTGATTTCAGTGTTCACAATACTCCACATTTTGAAAAAGAAATGAAAACTATTTAATTTTAATAGTGTTGCCTTTTTAAATCTTAAGCGTACTGTATCAGAATTATTGTTTTTACCAACCAACCTTATGACTGCATAGAAAAAAGAACTATCTTCTAAGATATCTAAGTTAATATCTACTTTCCATAACTCCATGCTGATTTGGATTAATTTCCTTCCTTTAATTATTAAGTACACTATCAGCACTTTTGTATAATTCATGCCAGTTAACATGGCCTCATCTTTTTTAAGTACCTGAGTCCTACCTCTTATTTTTCAAAAGACTGACATGTGGTTGATAGATTGGTAATTACTTGCTTGAAACTTTTATTTTTCATTGACACAGCATCAACTTTGTTCCATGGCCCTCGAATTTCTAGTACTTCAAGGCTTGAAACAGAGCATCAGCAGACCAGATTGCTCCATGGGTAATTCTTTAAAAACTGCTGATTTAAAATTGTGCATCATGATTATTTTTGTTTATCAGTCTCCTTACTTTATAACTCCTATGGCAAGTATTTCTTCATAATCTAAGAAAAGTGAAATTTTCATCTAGTTTGTGGGAACTAAATTCAATTAGTTTAAATCTTTCAAATTTCTGATATCACAATTATTTTTATGAAATTTGTATTCCTAAGCAATCTGTGCAGAATCTCTCCATAGATAACTTCTGCTGTCTGGAAAGCCTTCCATGACTCCGTCTTAGGATTTTCTTTTAATATTATGTTAGTTGTAACTGGAAATGTACTTCCGTTTTTTTCTCTAGACATTATTCTCTGATATCTTGGTAACCAACATGATATTTAAGCTTGATCAAGACATAAATGTTGGAGAACTTACTGCAAAATGTACAGGTAAAAACTCCCTGTTCATTAGGTGAAAATATTTTATTTCCTGATTCCTGTCTGTTGGTTTTTTATGGGGTTTTTTTGGTTTTAGTTTTGGTTTTGGTTTTTTTTTCTGCCAGCCTGGGTTTGTCTACATATTGCCCTTACATCTTAATGTTATTCATACAAATAGTACCTTGTACTCAGGTTCTCAGTTCAGAAATAATAATCCATTTATAAGATTATGAAAAGAATGGAAGTCACCACAGTGTCACTGTACATGACTTCATAGGTGTAGAGGACTGTGAAGAGTCACAGGACAGTCTTCAGAAATCAAATTAATAATCTGCAAAGTAATGACAATATTCCTACTCTCCTCACTGCTGAGTATTATATAAGATAATACAAAGGTCCTGCTCAAAAAATTCTAACATATTTATGTCAGCCTCGTCTGAAAGGTAAAAATTTTACATGCAGCTTTCTGAGTGGCTGTATCCTTATTCTGTCACCACTGCTGTGACACTTAATGGAATTTTTGTCACAGAAAATCTTCTTTTAAAAATATTTCAGCCTCTGCTGCCAAAGGGGGTAAATTTTAGTTTCTGGATCTGCTCTTGAACGAGACTGAGAGGCAATTTGGAAGGTGATGTGACTCTCCCTCTACTTCTTCCATGGCTTCCTCTCAAATAGAAACATCTTCAGTAGCATCTTTTGATAGATCATTTTCAGAACCTTAAGAGTGTATTCAATGGAACATTTTCCAAAAGGGAAGCTGCTCCTATGGAAGCCTACTTAAATTACTGTGCTCACAAATTACCAATTCAGTACAACAGTTTTAAAATACACTGACCATTTCTTTATTTTTTTTCTTAAGGTATTTCTTAAACATTTTTGGAATTGTTAGGCTATGAAATCAATAAAAAGTGTTCATTCTTGAAACGGTGATGTTTCTCAGCAGTATGAATTAATTGGATCATATAGTCCATTTTTAAAACTGGAGGAATTGCACAACAAAAACTGTCAAATATTATTTGAGTTAGATAGTGCTGTGGGCCGTGGCTAATATGTTTAAGAAGTAACCCTTCCAGCCTGTTATTGTCATGTCAGTCGATCCATCCTGGACTGGAATTGGTAATGGTGACTCTTTAAAGGAACATGGAACACTGCTAACGCCAAAGGGACAGTGAATGCACCAATGGCAATGAAATAATTGTAGGGAACTAGTTACCCCAGCCAGGAAATCACTGAATGTGAGTCTTTCTTAAATGAAAAAAGAGTGCTCTAAGAGCACTGTATTTAATGTTGTACACTTCTGAAACAGTATTTTCTTAAAACATTATTTTAATTCTCTTTAATTGCTCAAATATTTAATTCAGGTTGGTTTAAAACACTGATTTTATTCAGGCAGGGTTTTTCAAAGAATTTCTTGGCTTCAAGGCTGGATGTCCAGAGGTGATAAGTATGATTCTGGAGACCCTGGAGACCTGCCTAAGTAACACAGTTCCTAGATGCTGGCACTGACCCTTTATCATATATGTTAATTCCTTACATTAAAAAGTGAAATACTTAAATTAATTCTTCAGGGAACAATATTAAAAGAACGAGGGAGAACTTGGCTTTTTTCTACCAAGTTAATAACATATTGCTGAATCACAGGATGTTCCAGTCATTCTTTCAGTTCCCGCTGCTGAAAAAAATTATGTATAGATTAAATTGAGACAATCCGTCCTACTTACTCCTCCCTGGAACATTTTTTGTTTTTCTTTTTTATTTTGACATTGTTAGGCAAAATTAGGGTGGAGATAATTTTTGCTGAGGCTGAAACCATTCACAACACAGTGTTGTAACCTACGTGGTTAGTTCTGGCTGAGTTTAGAGCCAGGATGTAGAGAAACATGTTCTGCCTCTCAATATCAACTTTAGTTTGAAGCATTTCAAGAAGAGTTAAAGAGAAAGTAGCCAAGGGTTATAGATCGGATTGTCATACATCTTTCTTAATGGGCAAGTATTTTGTGTGTGTTCAACTCTTTTGGAACTGTTGAAAATCAGAAAAGGAGTTTTACTGACTGGGAGTAATGAAGACCCCATTACTAGAGAATGCCACTTCATATCATTCCATTGTTGATATCACCTTGACCTAGACAATCACAGAAATTCCAGAAAATGGAAGCTGACTTTAGCTCCTTGAACCTAGCCAGCCCTTCAATCAAACATCAAAGGCTGTCTGAATTTAGGGGTGGGGTATTTAGGGATAAACCTGAAAAGGTATTTAAGCACTCATTTATGCAGAGATGAAAGGCTTATTAAGAACTTGAGTGTCATAACCTTGAATTTAAGTGGTAAAAGACAAAACACATCCCATAATAGTGTTTTTGGTTTGGTTTTGGGTTTGGTTTGGGGGTATTTTGTTTAGGTTTTTTTTGGTTTGGTTTTTTTTGTTTGGTTGTTGTTTTTTCATTTTGTTTGTTCGTTTGTTTTTATTATTATGATGTTTTGGTTTGGTTTGGTTTTTTTTTCCCATGGAATATTAGATGATTCTATCATTTGGACATAAATTGAATGAAACTAGTTAAAGAGGTGTTGATGATTGTAAGGCATGGTGATAGGTGTTCACTGCCCGTGTTTTTAGAATGGCTGCTGGAAACTAAAGGCTATTTTGCTGACTTTCTAGCTTCAAACTTGTGATAACTTTGGTACAAGCAAGCTGAAATACCATCACTAAATACTATTACTTTAATGTTATTTCATCATATTATCATTCTCTGTACACTTCAGGATGATTTATCACTGCTCCTTATTTTTGTGCTCATGGATTTACTCCAGCCAGTCCCATTTCACCTCTAAGTATGAGGATAGTATTTCCTTTTAAACCAGGAACACTTAAATCACAGAAATGTAGGACTGAAAAGGATAGCACAAGATCGCTGCAAATTCCAGTCAATAGACTGAAAGCTTAGTTCAGGAGATTTACAGAAAAATTAATGATGAATTCATTCATAAATAGTAATGGACTAAGTACTTTATGAAGTTGTGTAAAGAATAGGGAGACAAAGACTGTGTTTTACGTCCTAGCAGAGAATTTGTTAGCTAAAGTTGTATATCGCATCTCTGAAAGCGATGAAAGTGGTCTCAAAAAAACTGATGTATAATGCTCACAGAAATATTTCACTTTAATTTTGGGTTTCTTGCCTGACTAGAAGAGCCAATATTATCAGGAATTTACCAGCCATACATTGGTCAGAATATGTAAGGAAGTAAGCTAAGAAAAGCAGTGTTTTGAGATCTTGCCAGTCTTAAACTGAAATTATTGGGTTTTATCCTTGCCAGTCTTTCCTAACTTGAAATTTATGGCTATATAATTTGCTTACTGCCTTTTGTGATAATATTGCTCAATGAAAACAAAAAAAAATTTTTACACATCCATGACTACTTCTTCGTTTAAATTCTGTCTTCTCTTTCCTTTTGTAAGAAGCAACCGTAGCTATTTCTGTGGAACACTTGGAAATATCTACAGAAAAAAACGATCTCTGTGTCAGTCATACAAGGACATACCGTAATCACCTGCTTGTGAAAAAGAACAATATGTTGTCAAATCATTTGTAATTCAATTTGTATTTAATGAAAAGAATCAGCTAAAAGATATTCTCAAAACAAAAAGAAAAAATTATTTGCTTAAACATTTTGCTAAGTATTTTCATATTTTTGGCTAATTCAATTGCTGATATAGATTAAATAATATTTCTAAAGAAGAACTGCACATCCTCATATAATTTTCAATAGGCAGATACCAGTGTACAATAATCTTATAAGAACTTAGGTAAGTTTGGTAGATCTACTCAGGAATTTCCCTAACCTTCACTGCTTGTTTTCAGTCTATGAACATAAAAAGTTGTTGAATTATGTATGCAATTTAATAACAATTTTGGCTAGTCCTTTAAAAAAAAGCTCAAATACTTCAGAGGGATAAATTTAGTAATAATTATCATTAAACATGGCCATCCTTCATTAATTTAAATTAAATTAATATTCTCCTGGAAAGAGCTGAAAAATCAGAAACAGAACATATTTTAAAAAAAGCTTGTAGAAGTGGAATGTTCTTCAAGGATGTAAAAATGGAAGAAAATATAAATCACAAACTGCATTTTGCCCCCAGGATTTTCAAAAGGTTATGATTAGAAACTGCAATGACTTTTTCCACTCAGTGTTCCATTTGGCAATTCTTTTATGATTGCTTAATTAATAAAATCACATGTATAATAATAGTGCCACTCCTAAATCCAGTCCAAAATTCGGATTACTTTTGAAATCAAACTGCAGTTTAATTTCAGAAATAGTTGGTATAATGCTGCTTAACCCCTACAGAGTCAAGTTCAATTGATAATTTTTAATTTCAAAAGGCCTCTGAGCAAAGCTTTCTCTCGATAATTTAGCAGGTGAGGAAAAACTTGCAGCCAGTAGTGGCAAGGATATATGAAAATCATGAGAAAAGACAAGTAGCAAGTTTGACACTTTCTGACAATCACTTTTACAAAATAAGAATCTTTATAATTATAAATTTTCATTATACTTGCAAAAGCCTGAACCCACTCTTAAGTCTTGACCTGAGCTAACACCCATTAATAAAAATTTCAGTACAATGCTTTATTTAAATTTTTGTCAGGATACATTTTGAACACTGAATGCATGTCAAAAAGAGGTGGATTATTTTAAGCTCATGACTGCATTTGGCTAAGTGTTGAATAGTCCACCAAACTGCTTAAAACTGTAGAATTTCCCAGCAAATCTTTTGAAATCAGTATATTATGAGAGTTTTTTTTTCCAGTACCAGATAGAGAGTTCACATGAAGAGGCGGTGTTACATTAATTTTTCACAAGATCTCAAAATTCTTTGAATTTACAAACTGTTCAGGAAGAAAATAAAATAAAATCCACAGAATTCTCAAAAAGCTAAGCTAGTTATTCTCCTGTATGTCTTGTGTGCACTATAAAATAAAGAAATGGGAAAAGAAATTCTGTGACCAGTGGTTCTGAGTTATGGTTACCTTTCAGTAAGGTAGCCAGAAATTACTTTCTGTCACACGCCTTGTACCGTGTATCTCAAATCTATCATTGACGTGTTTGGTTTTCTTTCATTTTTGTTGTGTTTTGTTTTCTTTCATTTTTGTTGGTCTACTGCATAATCTTTTCCTAAAGATGTTTCTTAAGCTGGAACTGTTACATGTCAAGTTAACAAGTAGGTCACTGAGAGATTCTATAGGTTTAATTTTGAACACATTCTGATGATAATTAGATGATGTAAACAGGTGTTTGTATCACTTCTGTCTGAGCAGGCTGCTATGCTGAAAGACAGAACAACTGAAAGAGTACATTTTAGATGAATAATTTCAATTGAGAAGTTATTTCTGTAGCATAGGGTCTAAATGGAACATTCAGGATTATATTACTTTATTAGAAAGGATAGGTGTCAATAAAGATCTACCAAAAAGAGCTGAAAATGTTTAAAATTATCTAAAATTACATTTTCAATATTTTAAGAAATAAAATTATTTTATTTTCCAATTTTTAACATCTCATTAATTCTTATAATATTTTATTAATTTTTAATTACTTGCTTTGGTTATAATTTTTAGTTCTGGAGAAACTAAGTAGACAGAGAATAAATAGTACCTTGGGGTGACTTTGGTTTGGTTTTGAATTTGCATTTTATTTAATTTGGGTTCCTTTTATTGGACATATTCAACTATCCCTGGAAACAGAGGGATTTTATTTATTTTTTTATTTGCTTGTAAGTTTTTTTTCTTCATAAATTCTTAAAAAAAAATATTTTTAAGGGAGTTAAGTTGTTAAGCATCTCATTTCCCAGAATGAGCATTACCCACCTATGAACACACAAAGATCTAGAATGTTTAAAGAACCCTAAAGAATAATACAAAGATTTTAAAAAAAATTGTAATAAAAAATGAGAATCTGATTGTACAATAATTGATGATACTTTCTGTAAAGTCTTTAAGTGAATTTGTAATTAAGTGCTATGGAATACATAAAAACCAGAAAACAACTTTCTGGATGTAGATCCTGCAGATTAGAACACCTTTTGAATAGGTTTTCTTTTCAGAATAATTCATTGTAACAGCATCAGCTAGGCTTCTTTGTCTACTTTTCTTCCCATTTTTCCTTTTGATTTTGATTGCCTTTCCTCTTTTCCACCTCTACAGTTTGTTACAAAAACTTAAGATCTTCTCTTTAGTTTTATTTATTCAATTTAACAATACAGGCGATTTTTCCCTTGTTTCACTTAGGGATGACATCTCCAGTAAAATTCAAAACCATAAAAGTGTAGACTGGTGATGCCTTGTAGTCAAATAGTTCAGACATCATATTTATTTAGCCATTTTAATTTCTGAAATATTCAAAGATGATAATGGACAGAAGCCTGCCCATAGTGCTCTTTGCCTTTGGGCTAGAATATTGCAACAAGCTCTCTCTCTTTAGAGTTGTCCTTGAAAACCCTCAAAGATTTTGTCTGGTGAGGAGTGATGAGGCATAACTCCTCAAGGGCACATCACTAAAAGAGCTGGAGACATCCATAATCCTCAGGCTTTGCTTGTTGTTCAGAATGGCTAAACTTTAATGTAAGTAAGAGAAGTAAGGAGTTTTTCTTATAGAACTGGGAATCGAGTATTCTGGTTCTGCTTTGGCTTAGATTTTTTTTTTTTTTAATTATACTATGAACTTTTTGTAATGATAGTGAAAGATTTTCTTTACAGAGATGATCAGAATTCTGTACTGTGTCGAAAACTCAGGCTGTTATTTGTTTATTTTCTTTACATTGGTGTGAGGGATAACATTCTTTGCATTCTGACAGAAAATGTTATAAAATCATTAATGTCTGAATCTCTATCTACTGTGCAATACAAACAGCAATAACAACACAGGGCCCTGTGAAAACATTGACATTTTTCTAAGATGTTATATATGGTTCTGCCAGAAAAAGGAAAATGACATTTTCATAATTGTTGAAGTCTATTATTTGTTTTGTAGTGACCTGGTGGGGATTAAACCCTCCTATACCAGAGAGACCAGAGAGGGTCTCTACCCTGAGGGGCCTTAATACAGGAAATTAAAGTGATGAAATGAAGTAGGGCAGCAGATCAGTAGAGCTGTATCAGCAAGGCCAAAGGCCAAGGTTGCAGAGGGAAGTTCAACTATTCTCTGTAGCCATGTTCTTTAACATTGGGTTTTTGTTTTGGTTTGTTTTTGATTTCTCTTGGTAAGGCAGTTGCAGTAGCAGTCATGGACCAGGAGTCCACTATACCAGCTACTTCACAAGCGAAGGAAAAGAAGAAAACAAAGTTTTTCTTTACAATTAATAAGCCATTTTAATAATAAAGGGTTGAAAGCAAGGAAACATTTTTCATATTCATTGGTGTGATGAGCAAAGGACTCTGTATCAGGAAGAAAATATTTTAATCTCCAACAAGACTCTAAAAGAGAGTGTATTTCTCCCATGTTTAAATATATATGGTGATTTTGAAGGGTAACTCTTTGCAAGTTTGAAAGTAATCCAGGTAGTAAGGCTGCAATCCTGCATGATGAGACTGTTGTTGTTTTGAGACTGCTAAATGGCAATTGTCATAAACCCTTAATTAAGGTGCTTGTATCTTTGGGAAAAAAAGTGTTATAAGGATATATGGATGGTAAAAGGTATGTGGACACCTGAAATGTAAGGACATCTGAGCTGTGATGATATCTGGTTAATGGCAATTGAACTTTAAAAACAATTATATGAATCAGGAGAAGTAAAGAGTTAAACATCTAGATACAAAAGCTTAAGTGATGAGGAAGTTACCGAAACACTACCACAGACCAAGAGCTTGCAGAACACTGAAAGGATCAGTGGAGCAGAGTCTTGGACAGCTTTACCCAGAGCTTCATAATGAAAAAAAATGGAAGAAACACAATCAGCATGGATCTCAAGGGTAAGAGAAAATTTACTTTGGGATATTTAAGAGCTTTGTCAGATGTGTGAATCTTGTTATGGGATGTTTTAAGGAGGTTGTAAAGAGGGGGAAGAACAGGTTTGGCAAACTCAAGAGGAGGGGGTAAAAGTGGCCTGCCCAGTGTAAGCCTACTGCTGGACCTTACTCAACCATGCCAGGAGAAATCCTTTGGGTTTGAAGTCTTCCACGTATTCTCTGGATATATATATCATTTAAATGTTTCACTTAACAGGGTTCTCTCTTTTCTCTCTCATCCCAATGTGCTCCTGTTTATGATAAACAGGCTTAGTGTAGATAGAGCATGTTTGTTTTCTTCTCTTTGTTTTCTCTCCAATAGGGAGAGAAAACAGTCTCATATTTTTCTTCCCAAATGTAATTGAAGGATGGGAACCACAAATAAACTTCATTATGGGGTGGAAAGGTATGACAGTAATATAGAATACATAGGATAATATATAGAAAGACAAAATGAATGTTGAGTTTTGACAGCATTATTTGGAGAATTTCAACAGGACATAAGGTTTATGCAATTTAGTCATTTGTCTGTGAGGAAATTCTTTCTCTTCCACACCAGTAACAGCAGAACTCATTAGCCAACTCCAGGGAACGTTGAAGGAATACTCAATGTTGCTGTTCATCAAAATTTAGTGAAAAATCTAAGCAGACTAAAAAAAAAATCTCCAAATGCTTTACTGGGATAAATTTAGGTAGAATGTAGATGTTATACATTCTGTTCAGTACATCTGGTGAGCAAACTACTATGTACAGTGATAAATTGAGCACAGAATACGCTTTCTCTTAACCCACACCAATATGGTTGGGATGCTGCAAGAAGCTGATGGTACTATATTTGTGGACACATGATTTTGAAGACATAGAGCTGTAGATAAATAGGCTTTATTCAATTTCCTTCATGCAGAACAAAATTATTTTTAGAGATAGTTTTCCTAGTTGCTTTTTTTTCTTACAGAATATATAAGTATGCTGTTCATAAGCACTCTTTTGGGTTGTGCTACCTAATTGATTTTATAATTGAATTCAATCTAGAAAATGTTTGTTTATTTTTCTGTGTTGTTATGACAAAACTGACACTGTTTAAACCATTTGTTACACAAGAAATGGGCGTGAAATAAGTATTTTTGAGTTTGCTCACAACTCTGCAATTACATCACTCTTTTTTAATGCTGCTTGATGGAATATTTAATTCATTTAATACATCAAATAAGCAGATATTTGGAGAGAGTGGGCATGATGTTTACTCTGAATTCAGTTTCCATGTATGTGGATTCAAATATGATGTGGATATTTTTTAAATTTTACAAGGTTGTTTCATCACTGTATTTGTAGAATGTCCACTTCCCCTAAATAATGGTATCTGTCTGCAGAAATCACATAATGATTAAGGAGAAATTGTACTTTAAGATTTTGAAATGTATACAGTGATGGATGAGAATTTTAGGTATGGCAGTTCTGTACTTATCCTTGATTTCTACTGACTTCTCCATGAAGAATTTCAAATTAAAAGACGTGAGTAAAGCCTTTGTGATGGGAGATGACATCCAGGCTTCTGTCTTAGGGGCATTATATATATTTTCTCTATCTTATTGTAAAATATGAGAACTATCATGCCCTGATGCTGCATTTTCTGAGGCTGAATGTCCCTCAGTGTGGGTCACCCTGTGCTCCAGGCATGCTGAGTTTTCTAATATAATAACCCAGCTGCTTCTGCTGCTGACATCTAGCATACCCTATATCCATACTTTTGATGACTACTGTTGCTACACTAAGGTTATGTGGCAGGGAGTAGATTTGGGATCACTGCATATTTACCACTTCTTATTGCCAGAGACAAGATCCTAGAGAAAGCGTGTTTGGGTATTATAAGGCAGAGGAGAAATCCTAGACAATATTAGCACCCATGAGACTCATCAGTTCATTAGTCATCTAAGTCTCTTTAGCCACCTCAGTCTTGAGTTCATTTTCAGCAGAGCCACAAAAAAGTAAAATCTATTATGTCCTACCTGTGTCCTCTCCTCTGCAGGAATGTGGCAATAGAGCCTGGGGCTCCCCTGCAGCCTAAACTCAGCTTCAAGCTACCTGTGATCCCTCCTTCTTCCCTGCTTGTGTGCAGTCCTGCCACCTCACTTTCAATTCCTCAGCCCTTATCTCAAGGCATTTTAGCACACTATCCTGGCAGAAAACTGTGCACTTTCAGGTATCTTCTCTCCAAGGTTAGCACAAGGAATGAGATTGCAAGAATCACGCCAATATCAGAATTAATGCAACTGGAGAGGGCTCAAACTCTGTTAAGTCATTCTGACTACATAATGTGTGCAGGAAAAAGGCTTTTTTTTTTTTTTTAATTATCACGTAAGTTTGAAGTTACACCTTTTTTTTTAAAATAGTGTTCAGCAAAATATTTGCTTTGTATATTGGATCAAAAAGTAGTTGCTTGGAGATAGGCAGAGGACCATATGGATGATGAAGGCAAGAGAGGAGCTTGCCAGGCCATGGTCAGGTGGGCTGCAGGCTGCAGACTGCTCTGCAGCTAAAGCAGGCTTCACTAGCTTTCTTAGCTGGCTTCAGAGCAAATGAAAATAGATTAGTATAAACCATGATTGCAATAAACCAGTGAATTACGTCTGGTAGTCAGAGTCTGACTCCCTCCTTCCATTTAGCACTCACTGTCTGTATTAGCCTCTTCAGATTTAAGCTGAGACTGAATTTGAAGATTAAGCTCCTGCCACAGATGGTCTGCCTAGCAAGGAATTAGTTTATTTCTAAGAAGCATGGTTTTTGTACTGTGTTCCTCAATAATTTTATAAAGGCTATCAGTTTCTAATGTAGGAAATAATGCTCAAAAAAAATGTTGGTTGCTCTTTTGTTTTTTCAAAAAGGACTGCTTGAAATCTCCTCCCTGGGTAACAATCAGGAAAGTTCTTATTATTGGGAATTCTAAAATGTCTGTTGATCTGCAAAACAGAGCATGAGTGATGCAGGCATTACTTATATAATTGGTTTTGTGCATACTTACAATCACATCCTGGTTTTAAAATATATTCCCTTGGTGTGTTCATTATATCCGTCTCTCATCCACTTCTGCAGTAGACATTTGCCGTCATTCATTATTGTATATTATTAGAAAAGCAATAGAGATGGAGCATCATCGTGTATTTAAACAGACTCCTATTCCAAAAGAACATACATGTAAATATATAAAGTGTGGTAGAAAGTTCACATTTGTCCTATAATCATATTAACTTCTACAAATTCAATACATCTAAAGTAGAATGTTTTCTTTTGTTTGTTTCTTTTCTTTCAATTTCTCTCTGCTTAGTTAGAAAGGGTCAGAAACAAAAACAGGACTCTTAAAATGGTAATTTGGGCTTTTTCTACTGTTGATGTGTATTACTAATTTTTTCTTGTTCTCATTTTAAATTACTTGTGAGCTTTGATGATTTCCAGGTGTATGTCTTTTAAAGTAGTCTACATCTTGTATAGGTCTTTAAAGGAATATTTAAATGTACAAACCTTTAAAGATTCAGATAAATCTCTTGTAAGGCATATCCAATGAGAGTGGCAACTCCATAATTTAAAGCTGTATATCACATTATGCCATAAAATTTTCTTATCAGCAGTTCTTGCCAATATAAAATTGATAAGTTTGGTGCTACTAGGTAATGTACTCTTTCCTGAAAGTCACCTTATTTTGATTTACCCTTAAACTAGTCTCTGCGTGGAGTGTGTTTTACTCAGGACTTAGTAACAAACTTATTGGTGAATCAAAAGCAGTTCATCCATAAGCATAACTATTTGAGGATAACCATTACTAATTTAGTTGTTTAGGTTACCCAAGACACCTTGATTACTGTTTGGCAGCAACAAACGGAATATTCAGCTTTTTGAATTGATGTAGCAACAGGTGTCTTCAGAGGCCCAGGCACAATTTGTCTGTTTGCTCCAAATTGATAACTTCTTACTGCACTGTTTCTCAAAGAGGTCATCTGCTACAGCAGCTATTGCTATTACTTTTCTGATTGCACACTATCTTGCTTCAGTGTTTTAAGAGCAGTAAGGAAAGAGATGATCCTCACTGGCAAACTGCAATAGCTTAGTAGGGATTTGAATAAAAAGGGTTATATGTCATAATATTCTCCTAGGAGGGATGTTTGGACTTGGGTTTGAAATTCCCAGTCCTGTTGTCATGTCAGAAAAGCTAATTTCACTCACCTCTGTCACTTTGTGAAGAACCAGTTATGAACCATATATCCCATTTAGGTATTTGTTTTCACTATATTCATCAATGTGGATGTGCAAGATCACATGGAGAATCCTAGGGATGTTCCGTGTCACTTGGATATGATGTCAGGAAAGCAGAGGGAAGAAGCAACTGCACTGCTGCCATCAGTAATGGACCTGAGGTCTACTGCAATTTCTGTAATATAGGAACCCACCCTGAGTCACCCAAACAGAAAGAGACTGGGGAGTTTATACCTTCACCGAGTCAAGGAATGGGTAATTTGCCTGTCAGGTATAAGAACTGATCTGGTCTAAAAAGAAATGTGCATTTCTAAGGAAGTGAAAGAAAGTTTTTTGGATTCAGATGGATGCTCAGACTATCACTAGAATGAAAGAGAGGTAAACCAATTTTAGAAAAACAAATGAAATCTCTCTAGATACACTGGAGGGCTCCAAAATGGAAATTAATTCTAACCCCAAGTCTGTCTTGCCACACCAAGATTTTCTTTCAGGGGTAACCCCTGGGGTATCAGGCAGGAGGAAAAATAAAATCCACAGATGCCAAAGTTCACAACTGCTAGATAAAGGGATTTTTTTGTTTAATCATAGGGCAAGAAGATTAAATACTGATTACCTCTTCCTTTTTTATTTTTTGTAACTGTGTCAGCTATTTTGGATGTTTTGAAAAAATTCTTCTATTTTTTTGCATTTTTCTTTAACCTAGCTTGAAAAAAGAATGATTTTAAGATAACCCATCAACAACATGTTCCTAACTGAAGACTGAAGCAAACCAAGAAATCCGGCCACTTGGCCTCCTTAAGTGCACAATTCCCTCATGTTCCCTGAATATCCAAAAGGGATTGAAGAGGTTTCCTGTACAAAAATTGCATGATCCTGACAAGGAGCTTGCATCACATGGATCAAGACCAAATAGAAAAGTGTCTATCAGGAGACTATCTGATATCAATATCAAGTTAAGATAGAGGGAAACAGGCCTCAATCGCTGGGATCACTATATATATCACAATGTCTGGAACCCGTTTGTCCATAGATAAATCAGAAATTGACAATCATTTAAAAATGGATGGGCTGACAGTTATTTAGCAACCTGCAAAATTTAATTACAGCAATTATGAACCTAAAGATAATTTGAATAGCAGTCATACATACAAAAGTTACCCAGGAAGCAAAGTAGTTTTGTGTTTTCTTTTATCCATATCTGTTGCACACAAACTTTTAATAAAACACTCTACAATACATTTCTGCTATTCTCTTCCTGGAAAAAGAAAAGTTATTTTATGTATGAACTGACATTGATCACTGAGAATTTTAAGACAGAAACCACCACACAGTTCTAAGTAGTGGTAAAAAAAGAAGTGAAACCAAACCAGGACTTGTATGTTTAGTTAGCAGTGAAGAAGGCTTTAGGAAGTGAACTTTGACTGCACCTTAAACTTTTTGTAACATACAAAGAACCAAAAAAGAAAGCAGAAAAACGTGTTGCAAGAGCAAAGCCAGTTGAACTGAACAGCTACCATTTGCAGGCTGGAAACTCAGCTGTGTCTTTTACTTTGAAAAGTGAAAAAAGAATTTTGCAATAGGCAGGGCAAACACTTGTCCCCTTCTGTTCTTACAGGTTTTTTTTTATCACACTGTACTCCCTCCTCCTCTCCCTTCTTTTCTCCTATTTCGGTGAACTACAGAAAGACGACAGAGATGATGGTGAAAAGTTGAAGATGATGAAAAAATATTTGAGGCTTTTAGACTAAAAGTTAAAAGAGACTGTTGTGTGATACACTTTCGAAATAACAATAATATAAATTATTTTAGTGACTTTAGAGTCTCAAAAGAAACTATAGAAAAAAAGATAAATTTAAGACTAGTAAGTCAAAGGGACTTGATACTACACTTCCAAGAATGAACGAGTATAAGATTACAATAGAAAATTTCTTATTTCTAAATTAAATATGCCATGTATGTACCCAATTAACACTATATTGTGTGACCTTACTGCTGAGATTTATGACAGTCTATTAACATTAGAATGGCAACTTTTATATATTTTGCTGGCATTAAATGCATGATTTACAGTTGTAGCCTATGCAGAAAAATAACCTTCAATAAAATGTAACAACAGGTTTTTTGTCTCATTTTCTATTTAGATGCCTCATAATTCAGCAGTAAGTGAGTAAAATGCATTCTGATGCTGCCTTCTGTGCTTTATACCTTTTAGGAGCAAACATTGGTAAGGGCAATGGTCTCTTTTAAATCTAATGAATTTTGATATTAGAAATCATTTATCAATCTTATAACTCTTCCTAAGGAAGACAGTATTTTAGCACGTGCAGTGATTACAGTGATTAGAATCCTTACCCAAAATTTCCAGACAAAGCTTGGCACTTAAAATACACCTTATAAATCTAAGGACTTATAAGTCCTCAAGAGTCTAAGAGCAGGTAGGTTGCCAGCCTCTCTTAAAAATGGGACATTTTTGTAAATATTGACATATAAATCTTTCATAATAACTTACAGATTTTACATTTTTTCTCTCCTAGATTTAAAAATTTTCCTGTCTACAATTGAAGATAAATAGGCTGACTAAACTTATTTTGCTTACTGAGCCTTTCCGATTTTCTTTTATATATATAAAATATATATTGTCCCTATACTTTTGTCCCCACAGCAGGATCTTGGAAAGCTTGGGCAGAAGTATTCATGCTTTTGGCTCTGTCTGGAATTATATAATGTATATCTATTTGGAGCTTCAATTCCTTTTCCTGATTTTATGTCATTCACTTCTGAGCAGATGGTTGCATGCTGACAGTTGTCACTTATATATTAAAGCAACTTACAATTGACTCTTGCTCTTGCCTTAAAGTGAGTGTTGGATGAAATGGGAAAAGTAGTTGTCTTGCAAACAAATCAAGTTTTTATCATAAATTTGACATGCATCACAAATTAATGGAGGCAGTTTCTATAGTAATAATGTAATCCCTGGAAGAACTGCAGCTGTCTATTCAGGTGCGTTCAATCTCTCCTTGATGGGAATAATTACCTTCCATCCTTGCTGGATAATTGCCTTTTGATTGAGGTCATCAGAGCAATCAAGATTGTGAGAGGCAGAAATCATTGCTAGGGTGAAGAAAGAAAGGGGAGGAGGATAGAGACCAGAAAAGATATTTTAGAGGGGAGAATTAATAGAGAATTTACATGTATTTTACTGCTTCTTTGTTTGAAGTGATATTTCAAACTATGTGATTATATGAAATTAGATGGCTGTTAAATATGCTAAAGCCCATGTCTACTTACTATATTTTCCTGCAAAAGAAGGTTGTTACTCTGTCAGTCCTTGAACACAGAATTTTCTAATTCCAAGCTTTGAAAACAGTTTCCCTTTGTGGATGTCTGCATCTCTTTATTCCTACTTATTTATTTATTTTTCATCCCCTATGTCTATTAATTTTTAAACCAATTAATTCAGTAACTTGAATTTTTGCCCTGAGTCTTTAGATGCTAGTGTTGGTTGCTGTTGGAAATTGCTTTAATCTGGTTAATGATTGGATGGCAAAACAGCTCAGAATGTCATTTATTATTCTATTGCACAACTTTCTAGATGTTCTATCAATCTGACACTGTCTACAATGAAGGCAACAATTGTCTAGCCCATTAGCTTGCAGTTTTAGCATTATATCCCTTAGTTGTACTGAAAAGGAATGTTTTGCTTTCGTTTTACAAATTATGACGAAAGATCATAAGGTACTTATATACACTTTTTTCTTCCTTTTATAACAATATTGTACCAGATAGGGATAAACTCTGTTGCTTTAAAATATTTTGATTCTTTTCATCATGGGTACAAATATTAATTATTTCCATACATAAAAAAGAAAAATTTATTTTTGTATACAGGTGTACATGAATAAATTAAGCAATAGAGAAAAATCAGCAGGGTGATTCATATTAATTGATTATGGAGAAGACACTGTTGCATTATGTGGTATATAAAATATATGCATTTTAGATTATAACCTTTGCATTAGTTTTTAAGTAAATAATAAAATAGAATAATAGAATATTTTGTCCTGAAGGACTATTTAAAAGTCATCTATTCAATTCCCCTGCCATAATCAGGGACGTGCTCAACTACAGCAGGTTGCTTAGAGCCCCATCCAACCTGGCCTTGAAGTGTCCAGGGATGGGACATCTAACAGATCTCTGGACATCTTGTTCCAGTGTTTCACCACCCTCATTGTTAAAGATTTCTTCCTTATGTTTAGTCCCAGAGACTTATTTATTTATGCTTAGGTGATAATGAGGATGATCTTCTCTTACAGTGGGAAGGACTTTGCTTCCCCAGTCCCTGTCTTGCAGTCCACCCGCTAAAGAGGTGTGGGAAGAGTGATTTCCATTGAAGAATGAGGAAAAAGTTGTTGAGTACCTCAGCTTTGTCCTTGTCCGTAGTTACCC
>QWTY01034009.1:459-14345 GCA_008033365.1 Pseudorectes ferrugineus
CAGGAGTTGGACTTCAATGATCCAAGTGTGTACCGTCCAACTCAGGACATTCTATGATTCTGTGAATATTTTATGTTAGTTGAACAGTTAATATTGCCAAATGGGAACACAAACATGGACCGGAATAGAAGAATAATGCTACAAACACATATAAGCCAGAATTACTAAAACTGGAGTGGAATTAGGAAGTTTTAGGTAAAGGTTACATACTGGAAGGAACATCTTACTATCAACAGCAAGCTCTGAGAACCTGAGGAGAATGTGTAGGAAATTAGACAACTGGGAGAACAAAGTACATGTATTACAGTTAAGAGAAAAATATAGACTATGCAATTATAGCCAAGATGCTGAACAACTCTTAAGACACTGGAACAAATTGTTAACAACCTTGTAAGCAGCTAGAGAATTAGAAAGTGAGAAACCTGCATTAGCTGCTTTTGATGAGGAGCAAGTTGTGTTTAGCAGTGTAATCTTTTTTCCATCATAAACAGACTTGAAAAATTAGTTACTCCACTTTATTAAGGTTTTTTAACAATCTCATATAACACATGCTTTAAAAAAATTGTGGTGATTTGGTGTAGATAAAATTACTGTAAAATGGGTATGCAAATAGAAGTGTGAGCTTATTTCAAAGAGGAGATGTCAATAGTTTCCTATTAAACTAAAAAAAAATTATAGTAGAGTTCTGCATAGGTCTGTTCTAGAGCCTGATATAATTATAGTGCTGACTGACTGGAGAGTGTGGAGAGTGGGATGAAAAATAAATTTTAAAACAATGTGGATAATACTATATTGGGAGGAATTACAAGCACTCTGAAGGACATCATTAGAATTTAAAATCATCTCAGTATACAGAAACCAGTTCCAAAGCAGTAACACAAAGTTCAAAGACATATGAGTCACAATTAAGAAAAATCAAATGGTCAAATGCAGTAGTGTTTAATGAAGAGCAGTTTGGCAAGCCAGCAACAGAAGAGGAAAAGCTGCAGATTATCATGGACTGCAAGTTCAATGTAAGTAAACAACAGGTTACTGTTGACAAAAGGAGTCCATTTTCCCTATCCTTCTTCATACCCAAGAGCAATTTAAAATCCCTCTCTTCTGATTGATACCATAATGTCTATATTAGAAAATATGTTCATTCATCTTTGCCCTCCCTGCTGAAAGGGTGAGGAAAGTCAGGGATAAATTTACAACATCTGTGGTACCTGCCCTCTAAGAACAGTACCAAAACTGTACATTAAGTGTAATTCAGGCTCCATGTGTGTTAGGCCTGTCAGTGCTGGGATTTAGCAAGAGTTATCCAAACACAAGAGATTTTGATCAGTAAATATAGTGATAGGATGTGCAAGGAAACTGGAAGGTACACACAATTCAGAGGTTATTTTGAAATGACAGCTTCCAGGACAGCAGCTCTGCTGTCTTCCAGGGTCAGAACAAGTACTCGACCCTCACTTCCGTTTCGTAGTATTGGCTAGTTTTGAAAATTCATTTGTTTTTCATAAACAAGCTAATGATTCAGTATCAAAATGTGTAAGAGCCAACTCTCCCTTCATTTCAGTTTAAGAAGTCCTAAATATGAATCTGTAGGGGGGGAGTTTTTGAAGCTACCAGCAGAAGCTTTTGTTTGAGAAGTTTTTTTTCTGGCAAATTTTCCAGTATGAGTAACTCACCTCAGCCTTAAATAAGTCTATGTGCAATAAATACACTTCTGATTGAAGGAGAAATTCAATACCTAAAACACAAAAGGGCTAAGAGAACCTGTGAAAACAGAGTGGTCTGATGTAATAAATGCCAGAAAATGTTCTTTTAATGTGCACGTAAGGACCAGTTTATCAATTAATTCAATCTAGCTCCCAGTTCTATGGGAACTTAGATGTCAGTTTTCTTATAGTTTTCACTTACATAATTTGCTCTGTTTTCAGGGAAAGAAAACTCTTAAATTGGGTCCATTGATGCTGCTACTTAGGTGTACTCCTGAAATCAATATTCCTATTCTGTCTCAAGATTGCTGCGAGTGTCATACCTGGGAATTTATTGGCAAGTACTATGGCACAAAACTCAGTGTATTCTGACCAGAACACTGATTATGTTACAATTCCCTGACACAGTAATGGGTCATAGAAAAATACAACTATGCCCTTTTATAAATGAAACATGAGTAAAAGCCTGGAGTTATTTTCATGAATACTCAAAGACACAATTGGAAAGAAATAAATTACTTCCATTACCTGTCCTGATTTTAAGACCTCTTTGTTGTGTTACACTTTGGGGTTTTTAGCTTCTTATCTTTGTGAACGAAGTGGATCTAATTTTTTAAATATGTGTATTGTTGGGTGATAAGAATTCAACTCCAGCATCAAGATAGGAGAGCCATTAACTTAATGAGAGAAGCTCTACTGCTCTTGCTTTCATTAAGTAGCAGTACAAAGCATCAATATTAACCTATTAAACCAGGCTTTCAAAAGAGAACATCCTAACATCAGAAAGTCTCACAAGGTAAGGGAGGTAAGAAAGATGTAAATAGCATTGCTTGCTGACATTTGTGTTTCATTATGACAGGGCCGTTTTAGCTACTAATAGGTAGAAGAATAGAAAACTTACTGCTCTAAAACTTGGGCAAAGCAAAGCAGGTGTTTAATCAAGAACTTTCCAGTCATCTTGAGTCAACAACATCTTTTTTAATATATCTGCATAGAAAAAACACCTATTTTCTTATTTCCATAACAGGAAGAAGGATAGAAAAGCTGTTACTATAGATCTCCCCCCCGAAATCTGAAATTATTTTAATTCTGTAATAGCTGGGTTTGTCCTTGAAGTCTTATTGCAGAACATTCACCCATCAAATTTATAGCTGAGATGGCAAACACCCAGGTTTTGCAACTGCACAGACCAGTGGAATGGTACCAAGTTACTTTTGCACAAACTGACTCAGGGGACAGGCATGTAGCAGCAGGTGTATCTTCTTGCATTTTGCCTGGTAACACCTGGGCTGCCATATGCTTACCTTTTGGAAATGAACACATGTTTCTCCTTACCTGATTCATAAGCAGTACTGCCTTGAGAGCACTGCTATCTGCCATGGAGTAGTGAAACTGAAAATGGCAATTCTTGCTGGAACAATGACACATGGAGCTGTTTGGATAAGCAGTTTCATATAATGCGTTGTCATTAGCTTCTAACCACTCAAAATGGCCTGAAGAAAAAATGAAAGGAAATAAAGGTCACGTTTTCACAAAACTTTTTTTTCCTCAGTCTTTGAAAGTAAGGACTGCTCTCATATAATTACAACAAAGAGCCATCTCAGCAAGAATGAAATCTAATCATCATGCTGATGATGTGACTTGGATGTCATCTGTTTCCTATTAAATAGATATATATATATATGTATCTTCATTTTACTCACAGATAGTCGCAGCAACCAAGAATTACATCAGTCGATGGTATCACAAAGTTTTTACTTTGCATGTTAAAACCTGCAAGAAGTCCCAGCTCAGCCTCTTTATATTTACAACCGTTCAATATCTAATGACAAATATATGTGGAAACTAGGCTTTCTCCCCACTGTGGTTTCCAGGAAATATGCTTTTTACAGCAATGCTTAAAAAAACAAAACAAAACAAAACAAAACAAAACAAAACAAAACGGCAGTCTGCATTACTGCTACAGGAAGCAGTCACATCTCCACCGTGTAATCAAGGTCTTTACTTCTCAGCCAGAACTTCTGCAACAAAATGTTGGAAGCATATTGTCTTTCCATCTGCAGCAGAAAAGCAATTTGTGCTCTTCTTGACCTACTGGCCCTTATAAAAGCATTCCTACAGAGATCTAAAGGAGTACTCCATTCTCTCAAGGGTGTCTATTAGTTTTCAGAAATAAAAAGGCTAAATGTTTTTTACCAAATATATCAGCTCTTTCCCCTGCCTCCTGCAGAAACTATTAAAATAATAAACAAGGAGTGATTAAGGGTCTTAAGTTTGCAGTTTCTGTGTTTATTTCCCTAAATACAACTTATCTCAAATGAAAATGTTACAAAATCTCAAGGTAAAGGAAGAAAGTGTAATTTCACAAGAAAAATGCTGGTTTTTATAAAGGACCATGTTCTTTTCCTTTTGTTGCCAGTTTACTCTTTGTGTTATGCAATGATTTACACTGTAATATATTCTTGCAATTTCCTTGGAATTAAGCTTGTAATTTCATGCCACAGTAACTGACCTTGATATAAGGAGATATTATAGATTTAACCCAGATTTCTCTTTGACAGACATCAATAATTCATCTACACTTCTATGCCTACTATCTTGTGCATAAAAGAAATATGCAACATTAGAAGATATGCTACTAGTTCTTTATCTAACTTCAGAGTTCTCTGATGCCATCAGAAAACCAACCAATTTTAGTTTCTGAGCCCAATGGTAATTAACATTCTTTTCCATCTTTCCTTTCCAGTACCTGAATCTTTAAAAGTAGGACAAAGAGGAGTTGATATGATTTTTTGACAAGAAAGCAAGTGCACAGATAAACCAAAGTCCTATGAAGCATCCAGAATGATCCTGTGTCCAAAGAGGGATGCTTACTCTTCTTCAGGGAATACATTTTATGCAAGTGTTGTGATTGCTTCTGGGAAAAATTGAGGCCTTTTCATAAATGAAGACTACAGAAACTGAAAACTGATTTTTTTAATTTTTTCTCACCTGTTCTCTATGGCCTCTAAAAGTAGAACAGTTTAACTGGACAGACTGTAAATTTTCTTAAAGTACTTGTTTCCCCTCTTTAAGGGATTTTTAAAAAAAAATATTATTACTTTTAGACAAAATTTATCAAGTAGCTTTCTAATGATTGGGACCATTTTTCTTTCATTTGTTGCAAATTTGCCGCTCTTCCTTAAGGTCTGAATTTCCCTCAGTACAGTACACTGCATAGTGTATTGCTGTGTTTATGCTCTGAATTTCCTCATGTCTTGTTCTCTTGAATTTTCACGACTTTCTCTTTTTGATATGCCAAACTCTCCCTTGTTCCTAGAGACAGAACAGGGATTCCAGAAGAGCCACTCCAATCCTGACAAAGTGGCAGTAAGGCTATTGAGGCAGTGTTGTGTATATCTGAGATGCGGGTCCAGTTGCCAGGATAAAGAATGTCGACTTTAATATCTTCCCATAAAATCTTTTATTTTCTCCACGTGGCTACTTAATCAGGTTTTAGCTAAACAGCCTTTTTTCTTTCAGTCTTGAAGGAAAATTCTGTGTCATAAGTGAAACCTCCCGAGTCTTGCAGAAAGATCAGCCACTGACTGCGCTGGGGCTCCACTAAGAAGCAGAGCTTGCAAATTACTGCTGAGGTGGCCCAGGGTCTTCTCACAGCTGGGTGGGCTAGTGAACCTGCCCGTATCCTGCTGTGCTGAAAACTAAAACTCTATGAATAGTTAGTTGTGTGGTTCCATTTTAACCACATTCTGACTGAAATATCGTCAATCCCACTTTAATCCATAGGGTTTTTATTTCACAAATGACGTGACTCTGAATCTATGCTACGAGTGTTAGAGTGACAACTGAGACTTCAGTTTAAGCTGAGCCACAGAGTGGAACCTTTTCTTTTCTGGCAAGTTCTATTCCCCAGCAGGGAACAGTTCAGTCTCTGAACCAACGCCCTGCAACCTTCCCACTCAACCATTTTGAAGAAAAAAGAGGTCAAATCTGAACTGCCATTGTTTCTGCTTTTTAAAGATGAATTTTCATGAACACACAAATCGTGGGTTAAATCTTGAATTTAAAAAATAAAAGAAAAAGAGAGAGAAAAAAGTTAATGAAATAAAGTCATAATCTAATGATTTCACTGGATTTGCATGTTTAAACTTGAGGGACTTCTATCACTGGTTATCTGAAATATTCATCCTTTGACTTCTTTTTGCATCTTCATTTTTCTTATGCAGAGAATTTGTTTCTTTTTTTTCTTTTTACACAAATATTACCCTACATGTAGGAAACTAGCTTAATCCAGTGTAAGAAACATAAATTATGGAAACTACAATAGCATATATGAAATATCAATAAAGAAAACAAGAAAAAAGTATTTTCTGAACAGTATTTCAGGGGAATACGAAACCTCTGTAAGAACTTTTGACACTAGAGAAATTAAGAGGAAAAATTATAGAGAAATTGCCTACAGTATAAAACTAGAGAAACAAAGCAATAAAGGAAGAAAAAAGTCTTCCAAGGACAGAACGTATTTTATTAAATGTAAGGATACCAGCAAGGGAGGATTGTTCAAAGACTATAAGAAATCTTTTCTTTATAATTGTCTAGACCTTTGCTTTATAATTTTGTTTCTTACCTCTCTTCTATTTATAGAAGTGAAAGCTTTGATCAAAATCAGAATATAAAGCTTAGTCAAGCTCTATTTGCATAGCAAGTCTGAGCCCTCAAGCATGGCATTTTGTAGTTTGCATACCATTTCTTTACTTTTTAGAATTTTTTTTTTAATATTCAGCCTCTTCATTTATGTCTCAACACATCCGCATGAATAGAAATACTGACTGTATTGAGAAGTCAGCAATCACAGTTCAGATTTTTCAATACTTTTCAATGTTAATGATGAATTAAATTCTATGTATTGTTTTGATGCTTTGTTTGCACATTTTCGTTTTTTCTTTATGACTTGGAAGCACAGGGAATGTCCCCAAGCAGTTGGGGAAATTCAGCCTGCTCAGCTGCCTGTGCATATCCATACAATAATGCCCAAGCACCTATACAGCAAACATTTCCAAATATATTCTCTTTCCATAGACAGTGCTTGTAAAATAGCCCTGTAAAAGCCACTTACAGAACTTCAGTATCTTTTCTGTTCTCAATATTGCCTTAAAAGGGAAATCCATGTCTGTTACTAGCCCTTAAGGTGTCATGTTAAGGTATGGCACAGATACAACAACTTTCAGGGAGGTTTTTCAAATAAAATCAAATGAAAAGTCTCATTTTTGTTAGATACCCCAGTGGAAATTGGAAAATAATGTGAATTTTTTCCTCATATTTAAGGGAAAAAAAAATCTGCTTTGCTATATGCTCTCCATTATACATACCTGCAAAAATTCATTTTAACACAGTGTATGCACTCAGGCATTTTTGCTTGCTATTCAATGATAATTTGACTTACGGTTACTAGACTGTATTGAAATTCATGCTATAATTTATTTTAAAAATCTTTTTAAAATGAAAACAATAGCTAACATTCATTCTGCTTCTATCAATGAGATGTGCTCCATTTCTGTGGGTTCAAAGTTCAAGCAGTAATCTCCACAATATCGGTTCTTCAGAGCTGCATCACAAACTGTACTATTACAACTAGCACTACTTGACCCCTCTGAAGGCAGTCCCAGTACACAAGCCAAACACTTAGCAGGCAAGACAATTCCATCTCACAGTAGAACACTTAGAGGTTTACATCCATTAAGCTTTCAAAAACCTTTTGCATAAACCCATAGACACATACTACACAGTGACTTCAAAAACAAGTGATGCTCTTCTTAAAATTGCAGCTGGACTAATTTTATTGGTTTTAAGGGTAGGAAACTATTTTGTAGAACAATTTTTTATTTACAGTTGCCCTAATAAAAGGTTTAAAATTAAATTCCAGACTGTATGCTCAAGCAGAGTAGTAGTACACAAGTCAAACTGCCAAGTAACAAAATCAAAGCAAAACAGAAAAAAACCACACTCAAGGGCTGTGGTCTTAGATGGATTTGATTTAATTTAATTTCACCAAATTCTTGCACAGATCTCATACAAAGAATAAACTGGAGAATAAGTCAGCTATTAGTTTATATTGGAATTCTTATGTTAAAATATTTCATGAATACCTGGAAAAATTTCATTATTTCTAACAATAAAATATTTCCTGTCTTACCAGCAGGAGTGCTCACGATGCCCTTATTAAACAGCCAAAACAAAACCTAATTTAAGTACAAAATACATACAATTACTTTTTGTAGTTTTGTTCTGTTTTGTCATTGGGGCACCATCTTGCCCTAAAAAGCACTATATTCTTCATGACAGCTAGTAATTTTGAGTTAAATTAAACCCCCACCTTCAGTCTTGTTGCTCCAATCCTTCAGGAAGGAACAGGAGGCAATCTTGTGCCCGGCTTGCAGCCGTGCCCACCGAGCAGGCTCAGCTGTCAGGTCTGAGTGCCACTGGCATATGCCAAGCTCAAAACTGGAAACCTGTGGTGCTAAAAGACAAAGAAAAACAATCACTTCTTAAGAAGTCATTATTTATGATGCTATCCCCCATTACAAAAATATGCTTATTAAACTCCTTGACAACATTTCTGCTTCTTCAAAAGGTTACTTCAAAAGCCCTGTGGATCCCTGATTGTTGTCCACTATTTCAGCCTGCCATCTTTAACTATTCTAAGAAATTATTCCCTCGAGACAGATGCTTCTTTCAGAGCAATGGAGTGCTATTTATGTTAGCTACTCATCACAACCTTCATGAATTCAATTCCACAGAGAGAGTTGCCAGGTAACATAAAAACTGACATGTAAGAATAAGAAATACCTATTTACTTTTCTAGATGATAGCTACAGAAAAATCACCTTTAACTGAGAGGTTAAACTCAGCAGCATCTCCACAATACTTGTAACAGAATACTTATTCTTAGAGACAGAAAGGTTCTGAATGCATCACCACATATTTTCAAGAGCTTTTTTAAGGGCACAGCATGCCTGACTAATCTAGTTGCCTTTGGCAATGGTCAGGATTTTAAGCAAGATTGAACTATGATAATGGAAGTTCCATTTCTTAATGTGATTGCAGGGGAAAGGTAATCTCCTGGTTAAGACACACTATTAAATAGCAGTCAGGATATCTCAGGGAAAACATAAAGATTCTTAACTGTATGGAGAAAATATTTCAGGTCAGTATACACAGATGTTACTGTCTCCTTCACCTGAGAGACATTGTATTATTCACTTTACCAACACCTCAGTGAAATGGCCTGTCCAGACAGTGCTGCAAACCTTTCATTTCTTCCTTCTTCCAGTGCTAAATAAATGTGCACTTTTTTCAAACCCTGTGTATTATGTGAGAAAGAGCTTGTCAAAAAGTTCTGTTCCATGGAAAATGCAAAATTACACAAGGGTCTAGAAAAGGATGCAATTTGTCAAGTTTCAACATGCAAAAGAAGTTGCAAATTCTTTCAAAAGGAATCAAGATCTTCTTTTAACACTTTTGAAGTATTGATACAGAACATTTTGAGTCATTCTGTGGGGTTTTTTTAATTTAATTTCAGACATTTTTGAGGTTTTGTTTGTTTTGACAAAATACCCGTTTTCCAGCTCTTAATTCCACAGCATGTCAGACAACAGTAAGGTTAGTATTTTGGATTTTCTGACTCCCATCCCCATAGCAATTCATCTCAAATACCCGCTTCTGTAATATTAAAGGCTACGTCTTTGCAGGATTAGAATTAACTAAGGAATTAAGTTTAAGATTTTGTCAGTTGAAGTATTCATACTGGATTTTTTTGTCAAAATTTATACATTATAAGTAATACATATGTAAGTACTTCAGTTTCCTGAAAAAAACCCATAACTTTGCAGTGAGGTTTTGTCACTTCTGCGTTACAAGTGATTTAAGGAGGACAAAAGCCTCATTCTCCTTTATAGCATTCCACTTACATGCCTTAGAGCTCTTTGCTTTCATCTCTGTGTAGAGATCAGAAGGACAATCTTAGTGGGGTTCTTCACATATATAATTCTTTGGGAGTTGAGAGTGAATTCTGCAGAGCAGCCACCTGGAAAAGAATATGAAGCCTTTGAACAGAGGGTCTACTAAAGTTATAATTAAAAGAGATTTTGCATTAAGTGTGTTTCAGAAACGAACTTCAGTATTTTCTATTTTACAGCCAAAGTATTTTTTTTTCTTCAGCCCATATTCAAATGTATAGTAAAGAGCTATGGGGCTTTTGAGTGATAACAAACTACTTGGCAGCTGTTTGGGAAACAACAAACTGTAGAGTATCTTAAATTGCTATAATGAAGATAGAGTTTTAGTTGTATTTTTTTCAATGCATGAAGTTTAGTCTTTAGCAGAACTAGAAAACAGACTGAAGTAGGACAGTTTGGGAGACAGCAGAGGGATAGAAGGGGAGAAAGAACTTATAGTATAATGAAATTACTTTTATATTTAACTGTCACAGTTTGTATCAAGAAACTCCTGAAAGCACAAAATTTAAGATATTTGACTCACAACCCTAAAAGCACGGTCATACTAATGAATACAAATGCACAGGTCATCTCTTATGTGCATTTATACTGGGATTAAAAATCATGAAGGGTACATTAAAAATGCAAGCTTTAACTAGGAATTTCATGAAATTAAAGTGGTTTTCATTAAAAGTCTATTTATCCAGACTTTCTATAAGGACTAGAGAAAAAATGATTTCAAATTCAACCAACCATTAGTCTGACCTTTTGTTTTAATTATTGGAAAATATTCAGTAGTAACATTCCTCTTTCAGGGAGAAAATTAAGATTCTTTGACCCTGTTTTTGGCTGCTGTGAGCCATTTAGATGTCACCTAATGAAGTTGACTTCTCCTAATGAGGAAACACAGGATAAGAACTGGCTCTTATTAGAATATACCTGAGGCACTTAACAGTGCAGCAGCTCAATCTGTAAGCCACAGCATGCAGTTTGACAGCTGGCATGTAAGGCAAGTTTAACACCTGGATTTATAAGATATGGTGAGTACATACACCAGTTTCCTTTTTTTTTCCTTTTCCATCTCTTTGAGACACTGTTTCATCTGTACAGCTGAGTTTTTTTTGTTTAATTTCTTTTTGCTTTAGAAGAACTTTGTTGAAAAACTCAATATATTTTTACAGACGATCTACAGCCTCCTGCAGGAACTGGTTAAATAAGTACATGGGTTTCTAGAATTTAGCAATGCATTTTTTTTTTCATTTCATACCAGCCTTTTATATGCAGAAATCCTCCAAGGAGCAGAAAGAAGCTGGGTTAAAAATCAAATATTTGTCATCTTTACATTGAGGACAAATTTCAAATTCCATTTCAAATTCATTTTTTTCAAAGAAAGCACATTGTATACTTTCCTGAGTTCATAGACAAGTGTACCCAAAGTTTTGAATTAACATCCTTGACTATTCAATTAATACAGCTAGAAAGCCTCTACAAAACAGAAAAGAAAGATGTGCCCTGGTGTGAAAATATTCATATAATACTTACTTCTATAATTCTCCACTGTAGGAAAGTTGTAACATGGGGAAGCTGACATGATCAGGTTTAGGTACCTGAAACTTCATTTCCCCAATACAGATCCCCTTTTAACTAAACATGTGTGCCTGTTGGCATCATTAAATTAGGGTTTGTATCTTGCTCTTAATGTGATCTGCTTGCCGTTGCTCAGATCTAACATATTAATGCCCATGTGCATCTCTTTTCAACAGTTTTTTCCTATGGAGAAATCTATAGAGCACTATTTAGGAGTACGGTACACACAAAACCAACCATGTGACCTAGCTTGGTCTGTGTCAAACACTGCTTTCCATATCTCCAGTTAAGTTTAGAGTCTAAACCCTCTGTGCCCATGCCAAGAATAAGAGAAAGGAAAACAAAGGAGGTGCTTTGAATCAGGACTGCTCTCACCGGAGGGTGTGACACAGGTGCCACAGGGCAGTACTCTTGTGTAATACAGAGCAGCAAGCAACTTAATTTATTCTAGGATGGGTAGCATTCCTTTTCCATGAAAATACATCGAGTTAGAAAGGGAAATAGGAAATGTTTTGCTAAAGAATCCTGGCATGCAGGGATGGTCTGACTGCAGAGATGACTAGCCTGACATTACAGCCCTTGGATGTAACAGAGCAGAACAGAATAACCCCACTGCACAGCTGAGGATCAGGACCTTCACGCATTTAGAAATACATGAGTGCCTTGGGAATCTTCCTAGTCAGCTCCAAAGCTTTGCCTGAGCTGGCTGAACACATCAATTCTTCAGCCAAAAACAGTAGATCTTTTTTGCCCACTGAGCCCTACATTTACAATGTATCAGATTTCTTAAAGCATTTTTTGTCCTTCTTTGTAACTGTGTTTAGATGTGAGAAGACAGATGATTGTTTAGGGAAATGAAAACACTTACAGAGTTAAGAAAGCCTTTGAATAGCAAAAGACTTTCCATTGTTTTTTCTCTTCTAATCCAAGGAAAAGACAAAGTAAAATGACCCAGCTCCTGAAAAACAGGTATTCTTACCACATGCCAAAGAACATCCTTCACTGAAGGTAATATCATCAATGGCAACAGTTTCACCTTGTTTCTGGGTCTCCACCATCCCCCAAAAGATAACCTAAAGAGATTAACAGCAAATCAACAAGAAACAGAATTTACCAGTGTCACAGACAAAACAAAAGGGCACACACTACATGCTAGTCTAGCCCATGGAGTTTCTATTGGAAATATGAGAACTCTAATAACGCATTTAATAATTTTGGAGGATTACCATCCTGACTTTTTCACACTTCTGTGGCTTTTTCACACAAGCACAGATATGTAGCCCAATCATCTAACTCAAGATTAAAGTAGAATTTAACAGGAAGGATCTGAAAATCACAATAAAATGCCTTAAAATCTAAGCAAGGATCATGACAGTTAAAGAATAAAACACAAAGGATTTTGTGTTTTATCAAGCCATTATTCAACGAGAGACTGGAAATGTGAACAATTTCTGGTTGATTTCAGACTTTCTCAGAAACCTGGAGGAAAGTCAGAGAAAAAACACCATTATTCAGAAGCCTTTCATCAAGTTTTTAGCCAAAACAAACCTTGAGGAGTACTCGGTTGACAGTTATTCTGCTCTAATGTTACAAAAACAATATTTGTTTTAGCTACCAAAGTCTTCTATACAGAAAAAGTTACAAATATTTTACATTTCCATCTTAAGGGCAGATTACAATCCACATTTGTAAATGTACACACTGTCACAGGTTTTCTGCAGTGGTGTACAAGGGAATTGACTGATCAATCACAGTCCTTCGGAAAACACAACAAAAAGCATACCAATCAAAACAACCAAACAAATCAATCTTATGAATAACATTCCTGAAATTATCCCCTAGCCACATCTTGGGATGACACAGCTCCAGGATTTTCCACAGTCTTGGAGGCACAATCTACCTAGAGGTACATTCTAGCTCTTAATAAGGAATTCACAGTGTTAGCAATAAATTTTCAAATATTACCCTGAGAGTTCAGAAACAATATTGTGCATAGTTTAACAGATTGATGCAGAAAACCTATAAATTATCAAGAACTGAGTTTTTCACTGTACAAGATGACACAATTTATCCAATTATATGACCATTATGTTATGAGCTGGAATTGTTTTGAAGGGTGTAATCTTTCGTCTTCTTTGTTTCTCTGAAGCTGCAGTTGGCTTGCACAAGAAGAATGGCAGCCATATCCCATTCAAAAATATGTTTATATGACTGAAATGCAGCATCATGGAAACTTGCTCATTTGATTTAGTTCAGAAAACAGTATTTTGTATTTTTGAATTCTGCTGCAATGATATGTGTAGTTAATGTGTACTTTCATGACATCACCACTAGAAGGACAAATAGTGTATTCATATTTTCCGTTTCTATCATTACATGTTTTCAGATAAGTTTCTGAAACAATATAGTGCACTGTTTTATAATTAGAAAGAAGAAACAAGAAATATTATTTAATATCAAGGATTTGACAAATATTTCACATTTGCACAGTGATGTTTCATTGTGAACTCAAAATTCAGTTATTAATAGCTTCATTTTTAATATATGTCTACCTATAGCTTGAAGTTGGGTTTTCATAGTCAGATTTTATTATATAGTGAGA
>QWTY01034012.1:0-13927 GCA_008033365.1 Pseudorectes ferrugineus
AAAAGACATGGCACTTCAAGGCCATGGTTTAGTGGTGGGCTTGGCAGTGCTGAATTAACAGTTGGACTGGATGGCCTTAGAGGTCTTTTCCAACCTAAATGATTCTATGATTCTATGAATTTATTTGATTTATGAGGCCAGGTGAATTATTTCCATCCACTTGTTAATGCCAGGAAGATCAAAAGAGGCAGAGTAAGCATCCAGAAGAGTTAGGCTGGAACCAGGCACCATAAATTGGTCACATCAAGCTACAACATTTAAAAACATGTCATTCCCCAAAATAGCTTGTCCCAGGCTGCTGAATCAGAGCCTGGGGAAGGAGGCAGGAGCCTCTTCATCAATGTTTTGCTATTTGCTATTGCCTGTGCTTGATGTTTGCCACACGTGGTTTTGATCCAAGGGTACAGCTTCCAAATCTTTCCAGTTTCATCTCCCTGCCTCCCACCTAACACAGGTTATCCAAATGCAGATGCAAACTGAAGGCATTTTCCCCAGCTGTATCACCTAAACTTTGGAAGAGCTTGGTGGGCACTGGAAGACTTGCTCAGGTCCAGCTTGAAAAAGTGATATTATCAGTTCTCTTGAAAGGTTTAACACTTGACCTACAGCCCATGAACACCACACTAGGAGGCTCAGGCCAGCTTTCAGCCCGCTGTTCCTCATCCAATCCACACTCACAGATAACCTCGTGTGTCTGCAGGCCCGAGGCATGCTGGGTGGCACAACCCTGTCACTGAAGCCTCTTACCTCCCAGCCTTCATAACTCATCCAGGAAAGCTACACTGTACACAGCTGGAGAGATTTTAGGTGCACAGGGATGCTACAGTCACTAATGATACATGAAGTGCACTCTGAAGTCAGCAGTGCTTTCTGCACAGCACTCATTGCCAATACATCTTCCCTCGAGGGGTGTTAACAGCTGATGGAAAATGCCACATTTTGCCAACAGACCTTTATATTAAACTACGATGCACCGCAATATGTTTGCATTTAATGAATAAAAACAACATATGAAAAAGGGAGCCACCGCTAATGCACACGTGCTTTTGCATTCACTGCTGTTCTGAGACCCACATAAGCCAGAGGTGTATGTAATACTATTCTGGACCAAAACTAGGCCATTTTTTTTCTATAACCAATAGAATTTCTTTTATGAATTATGGCAGTGTCCAAGAAACAGTTGAGGACAAGGTCTTCCAAGGCTCTAAATAAAAAAAAAAAGAATAATTGCTGCTCCAAGCCAAGCCAATTTAGAAACCCAACACAAGTGAAAATAAAAGGAAAAAAGAGAGGGAAGGGAAAGATAACAACAGAAACGTGCAGTTAAACAAATGTGTAATTGCATAGCTTTTATAACTCCCAATCACTGTCACCATGCTGTAAATAAAAGAATAGATATTGCTAGCCTTAAGCCAGTCTTCCTGAGTTTGAAAGCACTTCTGACTCCACGAGGACTCATTCTGTGTAATAGGCAAAAAACACACTAACACCTAGAAAGTAAACATCAACTCACTCGCAGGATCCTTCTTTCTATGACAGCTTCCACCAAGTCAACCAAGAGCCTCCAATTAATGATGCTCCACTACTTTCAGAGCTGCTGGGAGTCCTGCAACCATTCAATTAGCAAGTCATTTTCCCAGCTGCACTCTCCAACTTGAGACCACGCTTACAGCCAGCGTAGTGCACTGCACCTGCCAATTTTTGCCGATAACAGCTGATCCTATTTCAGATTCTTCAGAAATGTCCATTATTTCCCACTTCATCATGCTCTAAATTGGTACAACCTAATATTTGCCAGCAGGCTCCAAGTTGCAAGGAAACCAGATGGCTCCCCTCCCTTAAGTAGGTGTTACAGCTCCGCTTACCCCATTGATGAAGATAGTCTAGCTGAATTACTTGAAATATTAAGGAGTAAAGGATAAAGCTATCAAATATGTATGACTCTTCTACAGTAGAGGGTGAGGAAATTTTTACTAACCAACAGCAAGAAGAAAAAGAATATATTTTAACTCTTCAAGATAGGAAAAAATAGAGTTAAAAAAAGAAGAAATTTAGAACTTCTGATTTTACAACATGCTCCATGTGGACAATGAAGTGCTCCAGCTCCTGATATCAAGCTCTGAATCTCTTGTAAGAATTAGATTATAAATCCCCCTGTCTGGAATCCAGTTTAACACTGAAGCTGTTCTTTTTAAAACAACAAATCCCTTACTTTTTTGTTCAAAGGAGCACCTAGTTAAAATGTCAATAAGAGAGCAAGCATCTAAACATAAAGTGATAAAAAATAGCCCTGTATTGATATAAACAAAAGTAAATATCAATATCAGTAGAAGATTAATGACAGAAAGAAAACTCGTCCCAAAACAGTCAAGCTAATGAACTTTTGAGAATGTCAGAGGCTTCCTGAAATACTGGGAAAAAAATATTTTGGTCTGCCAAGATAAAAAATGCTTTATAGCCTTACAACTTTATTTTTGTAGAGAACTGTTTTTAAACAGCTTTGCCCACAGATGCTGGAAAGCACTTCCCAAATAGGCTATGAATACCAAAGAAAAGTCTGCTTACTACTTCGTAAAAGCAAACAGTTCTGCCTCTTCACAAAAAAACTTTCAGAAACCCTTTTTTAAACATAAACACGATTGCAATTTTCTTATTTTAAACTCTGAATATGTAAACAAGCATTGCTTTCTGGTGTCTGTCATCTGATCTTCAAGCAGATTTGCTTCCAGATGAGAAACTTAATGGAAAGTTCTGACCCAGAGTCAGTGTCAGGAATTTGACATTTCTGGAAGTCTGTAGCTCTTACGACAATCTCTAATACCAGAACTCAACTTTCTCGCTCAGTGTTAATCCCTTCTCTAGAAAGAACCTATATTTGAAATTCTGGTCCTGCTAAGCCCAAAGTGACTTGAGACTTATGCCCTTGAGACTGCAGCAAGACTGATTTTACCCCAAATCCATTCTTTATAAAGGGGATGTCCTAGAAAACTTGACATAGGATTTAGAGGGATAAGACTTGGATTTGAATGCCAAACCAGTCAAACATTCCCAGAAGCCTTGCAATCCTGTCTAGAAATGCAAAATCTTGCAACAGCAAGCCTTATATTATCTGAGGGACCTTATCATGCAAGAGATGTGATGAGACGGTGCAGTAAAACTGTTCACAGGGTCTCAGTGACTGTGGGCTGTGAGTCCTGCATGCTGAAATAAAGATGCACCAGCCTCAGTTCATGGAGCTACTGTGCCTATTTCTCAGGAAGACCTTCCCCAGCTCTGAGGAATTGTACTGGAGACAGCTCCAGCTCATCTGGTTTTGGGAGTGAAGAAGGGTGCGAGTGGAACACCTCTGTGCACAGAGGTTTGTTCACCTCCAAACAACATTTTCCTACAGTGGGAGCAGTAATCAAGTGCTGTTCATTAAAAATTTGGTGGCCTGGATCAGGAAGCCATACTCCCCACCCTGCCACAATGCAAGCTGTCATGACTTCAGCATCCAGGCAGAGAGCCCATGCAATATGAACTAAGGGAGAGGTTTTTTCCTTCTTCTGGCTTTTAGATACGACTATTTTAAATACTCTACTTGTGACTTTACCACATAGGTGACAAATATTAAGTGATATCACTCAGGACTTCTCCACTGCTAAAATTACTTTTTGTTAGTCTCTAGATAAATCTCATTTTTTCTGCAGAATGTATTATGGTGACTTTCTCTCAGTCTCTGTTGCACGTGCTTGCATGCACACATACACACGTGCACTTCTAATTTCTAATACATGTGGGTTTAAAAGGGATCACCTGTAAAGAGTTTCAACATATTTCTCTTTTAAGGATGAGTGGATACAGGAGAGAAACTGTCATCTGCACTGACTATCCCCACCTGGGACCAAATATGTTCTTTATATCCCGATGTGACTTAATGAACTACAATGGACAACATTATGCACCTACTTACATAACCCAGATGGGATGAAGAATAAGGAAAATCTACTTCTTGTCCAGTCTGGGTGATAACTAACTCTATGTTTAGTCCAAATAGCAAATTATTACTTTGGAATTTATTGTTGTTATTATTATGGAACAAGAGAGGAACATGGGAAATTCAGGTCAGATTTAAATAATTAATCTTTAGTACATCTCCCTTGACAAATATGCCAGTGCATTTACTAATCCATGTTAGTGGCAAAATTATTCTATCCCAGTTTAGACTTCCAAGGGACACTTTGATACACCGTGGTCACAACAGCAGCTCCTGGGTTGTGGAGTTTCACTGATAGTGCTGTCTTCTGTAAGACAGAGGACAATTCTGTTATTGAATACTCTTTCTAGTCATTTAGGTCTGGGTAAGGGATTAATTTCTGACTGACATCTGCCCTACCAAAGAGAGGACCCTACTGGGTGGCTTACAAATATACTTCAGCGTGTTCTTGATACTGTGCAGATCAAAGTGTTACTAATGTGTGATTAAAATACTATTCTTTTCTAAACAAGAAAGGATTGCTTAAATTCTCAGTTCTACACATGTGATTCAGTATTTTGATAAACTGAAGCCAGTTTGGATCAGAAAGTACACTTTATTAAGACTTTCATTTGCTACAAAATCTTTTTTTTTCTATCTTTATGGAAACTATTAGCTGAAGAATGGTGCTGTTCAAATATAGGTGTAAGATCAGAAGATATAGAGAAGAAATACAGGTATAAGATTCAAAGCAGTTTTGAAAGCAAGAAGTTACAAACCCCCACAAATCTCTACATACCTAATACAAAAGAACAAATTGGAAAGAAAAAATATCATGCTTAAGTTTTTAGAAAGGAACCACTGAGCAGAGCAGAAATTAAAATTAAAATTATTAATAAAACATCTTCACAATGTCCCCCTGAAAGATTGAAAATATTTTCACCTAGGGACTGCTGATTTTTATACTTTACGGTTCATAAATATTGAGAAGATCATGCACATCTCTTTTTTATGCCTTGTGGAGACTTCGGCAACTTGAAGTTCCCTATCTGATTTTGTGATTAAAATAAACAGTCTGAATTTATTACTGCGTTTTCACTTCAGAGTAGGTACTTTCAGGAAATATTAAGTTCGTATGCCCTCATTAGACTAGTTTGCTAGTATTATAATTTATGTTCTGAAGCACAGTGAGGTTATTAAGTAACTAAGGGCATAACTATACAAGATTCTTCTGTCTCTGCTGGGTTCCTGAGAGGACTCCATCTGTAAAAGCATTTTCAGACCCAAAAAGTAGTCTTTCAGAAAGCTAAAACAGCTTTTCCTTACTATTATCCCTACTAGCAAATGCAGCATACAATCTTTCTTCTGCTGTAGCCAAGTAACAAAACAGCCTTTGACTCAAATGGACATTAGGAGGAAGTACATAATACTTTACCTAATACTTTACATGTTCTTCAGGAGGTTAGTACAGAGGACACACAGCAATTCCAAGAGTGTACTAATGGGATATTAGCAGACAAATTTGTGCCAAAGGCTCTTTAACCAAGTCATATTGAATGCATCTATAATTTTAATCTTTTATATGTTTTGTTAATTCAGATTTAAAAGTGTTTAGAGAAAGCCTCCAAAGTTTTCCATGGATAGTTTAAATTCATTCAGCAAAACCTACAAAATCCTACCTCAATTATTCATTTAGGAACCATCTTATGAAGAGTAATTAGTAAGGCACAGTTTAAGAGAAAATATTATAGCTATACCAAAGCATTATTTAATGGTTTTGTGTTAACCTCTAACAATCCACTATTGCCTCTTCTAATTTATTGCCAGGGAGGAACAAGCAAATGTGGAACAGATTTTCTGCAAGTGGTTTATCCATCATGGAAGATATATTTCTGAAACCCACACTGTGATTGAGAGCAGAGTTATTCCATGCACCCAGAAAATATAAGAAGCGCAGTACGTGTGTTTGCTTGAACAGATTCAAACGAAATGATAGCTGCAGAAATACTTCCCTAGGACACATCTCAAACTTCGGGTGTGCTGTTCCTCCAGTCATAGGCTGAGGCATACGTCTCATTCTCTTTTCCAAAAGCCTGCTAAATATGTCAGCATGTTCTCAAGGAACGAAGTCCCTAAAACCCTACAGCAGAGAGCCTTCCTAACCAGGGTCATACACATACACAACAATGTATAGTCCGGAAAAAGCAAGACAATAATTTTTGTCTACAACATGGGTCTTTGAAAGGCAGTAGTACTTAGCAATCTATTTGCCTGTCCTACAAGATCTTTCCCATTTAGCAGCAATGTCACTTCTAACGCACTGAGGGGCTGAAGGAATGTAGCATATTAGAACAGCATGTGCTTGGACGAGCGTGTCATCATGATCTTGCAGAATGAAAATAAATGATGCGTGCAGCAGAAGTAAACACTAAGCCCTGGGTGGTGAACTGGGAGTTTTTTTCTTTCCCCTTTTTTCCAAATAGTTTTAAGAAGGAAAATGGTTTGCAGTGGTGGAGACCAAGTTTGGTGTATCCCAGAGAAATGTGCAGTCTGCTGCAAAGTCTGTTCAGGAGCTGTCCCGGTTTGAGCACAGCAAGAAACCTTATGAAAACTAATGTCTAAAGAGCTGAGAATAAAGAAAATAAAACTAAATACAATATCATTAAAAATAGATGAACTCACCAAAAGGAAGTATGCTTTCTAGATCCCCTTCCACTTCCTGAAACAATGCTAGCTATTTAGCCTTCAGCTCCAAGTATGAGGACTCTCTTGCTCTGATCTGTCATCTCTGAATCTCTGATCTGCTGTGTGCCTTCGATATGCCTAAGGATTTCCTTTTTCTTTCTATCTGTCCCCTATGGACACCCTTTTCCATAATGAGATGCTCATGACTGCACCAAAGCTCCTTTGAAAGCAAGAAATGTAACCAAATACAGCTTTACTCAACATCAGAAAGAGTGGGAGAATACAGCCTATTTTTACTTATAAATTATTCAGAAAGCTAAATAAAAAGTGCAGTCATGAATTCATGGGCTTGATCCTAATTCCTTTGAAGTGAGTGGCAAAACTCCAGCTGCCTTCAACGGTGGAAAGACTGGTGCCCATCTGGCACCAATTTCAGTACCAGAAGAGTCCCTGTTGAAGCTTGTGTAGATTTTACTGACAAACTATTTTTTCATCAAAAAATGAAACTCATTGGAACTTAAGTACTTCCCAGGAACTTGCTTGTTTTGACAAGATGTCCATCAGGAAATTGTTTCTCAGATGATGTTTCTCAGCTAAGACAAGAAATTACCAAAGCCACAGTGGTTTAGGAGTTCAACAGGGTATTTGGACTGCTGGCTTGAAGTCCCTGTGTGGGGGAACAGCCATGGGAGACCTGAAACAACACTGACACTTTCTGAATAGAAAGCCACCAGCTTTCTGGCTACACTGAGTATCCTTCACTCTTGTTCTTGTAAACTGGAAAACCTTTGTGACTCCTGCCCTGAGTCCAGGTGCCCACCTGCACCATGAGGGAAGAGGTTGGTGCTGCAGATGTGTGAGCAGCCTTGCGCTGGGCAGCAACCTCGGCAGGGGACCTGGATGAATCAGGAGGCTTTCAGAAGCAGTTCGGATGATGTCCTCATGCCTCACTGACACCTGGCAGCTGTAGGAGCCCTGCATAATTACAGCCAGTTACTGCAAGGAAGGGAAGCCCTCTGAAGCACCTTTGTGCTGAATCTAGAAACCCCTTCACTTGTGAAAACTTCCACTGTGCCAGCTGTACCTAAAAACTTCAGCATAGGCTAGGAAAGATAGTTGAGATCCTGGAGCAGAGCTGTGTGGATCACAAGTAAACACTAAGGAATATCTTAAAAAGAGCCAAGTTTTGTGTTTTCAGAGTTTTCAGGCAACTTTCTACCTCCTTCCATCCTTAATGTTTAACAAGGCTCCTGGTGCTATTGCTTAGTCAAGTGATCAACAGTACCCATAAAATTATGAATTAACTGAAAATTGATAAGTTAAATACCATCAACTAAGGGCAGAGGATGTCTTCAGAGTTAATGCATACATCAAGCCTGGGAGTCTTAAAGCAAATGGCTTCCAAATTATGGTGTGTGACCCCAAGTAATTATAAATGGGATTGTGAACCAGGAACATCATGCTCACGTTGTTGCAGAGACCCTTCTCTTCCTGATAGCTGCACTGTGCACACATGCTACCAGACATGACATTGAGCCCTTTTGCTCATTCTCTCAGATTTGTTCCTGGAAATACAGTTCTTGAAAATGCTGGTTTTGGAATGATCAGGTTGTGTGAAAGAAGCAACAATACCATGTCTTTTCTTTAAGGAAAACACTTGCTCCCAGCTTAATGAGACTAAAGATGAGGATGAAGGAAAAAAACAAACATATATTTGCTGAAATCCTTTATAAATTTGATAAGTGTTCTGGTGCGTAATGAGGAAAAGACCTACACCATCACCTCACACCATCAATGTTACCTGCAGAAAGCATGAAGTTGGATAAATCTTTGAAGCTCTTGGAGCTCTTGGAATTGCAGCACAAGGAGCACATGGGAAAGCCAGAGTAATTTTTCAAGTACTGCAAGGCTTTGCCTACACTGAGAAAGCAAGGAGTCTTTGTTGCAGTGATTTACAACTTTGTGTAGAATAAGAAATCTTGTGCAATCGGGGAAAATTAGGTTTTATGTGCTGCAACTGAAGATTACCTGTGGGGAATTGCATACAAATAAATGCACTGTACTCTCTATCTCTGATAAAGCAGAAATGAAGAATGAAAGCAAATGCCAAGAAAATGTTTTGGTTCAATTGCTTGTAAAAGGAACCAAGGTATGCACAATTCAAGCAGACATTAGCACTAAAGGGTTGTGATAAACAGCCTTTGCCCTGTGTGTACTATATTTAGAGACATTTTTTACTACATAGTGTTCTGGCTTCTGCTTCCCAAATACAAGACAGAAAAGGACTGCTGGATGTGGTACAGGGCATTTGCAATAGTGTGATGTCCCATGGGGCTGTATAGTTAAGATTCTGTGTGTGTGGAGCTCCTGCTACAGCTGGCTATAAAGCAGGGTTGCTGGTTGGGGTGGAGAGTTCCTGCACCAGCTCCAGGGTCACACTGCGTGTTTCACTGGAAGCAGCCTACACCAATGGATGTCAGCCATCTGTCACAAAACTGCTGTGTCTTTGGAGAGATGCATCCAGCCTTTGGGTTTACTATTTGCCAGTTGGGGTGAAAATATGAGTCAGGACATATTGTGCTGCTGTTTCACCAAGCCACCGGATGACTCCCTAGAGGGAGAGTTCTGAGATGTTTCTCTAAAATGGGAGATGAACTATGTGTGTTTGAAATGGGCAGCAGCACCAGGATACACGAATCATCTGTGTGACAGGGAGACTGGTCTTCTTACCTATGCACACAGATAAAAAAAAGGAATTGTGCTGAGACATGACTTGACAGCCTGAGTTTGTGTCTCATAGTTGCCCTATCCTGTGGTTATTACAGTGCAAACTCTGCTTGGCGCCTTCTTCCTGCATAGATGTGCTGACACCTGGTACAGCAGCATGGCTCTTTTTCCTCAGTGGGAGCATTAATTTGCATCCTTTTTTACTCTATGCAGTGACCAGTTATTTTAAAATGATTTTTACATAACCTTGTATTACCTTGGAGACCTCTATACTTCTGTCATACTGCTAAAAGGAGGACAATGGATTGGGATGGCATTACAGGGCAGGGGCTGTGGCACGTGGCATATTGCGCACTGCACAACAGGCACATCTCAGTTTTTTTGGACGCCTGACCAGTAAGTGAAAGCCAGTCTGTAAAATATGAAAATATGTTTTCTGTGCTATATAATCATGCAACAGGGTTCACAGCCCTCCCCCCTCACCTTGTGGAAGAAAAATCTGTCAAGGGTGAACTGTGATGAATTCCCTAAACTCCGTAAATTCTTGACTGAAAATGGCAGCATTTAGCCTCACACTCATGGCATGACTCATTGCCCTTCACCTCAAAGAACCATTTATAGACCTCTTTGGAGAATCCGAGGTGTTAAAATATGATTGGGGACAAGGCTGAGGTCAGAGTCAGAGGTCTCTTCATTGACTTGCCGACAGCTGCAGTCAAAAGTACATTGAACTCTCTGGCTATCAAAGTAAATGCTATTTGTTCAACTTTTTAAGTTTAGTTTCTGGTTTAGGGTAAAGGACCCAGTGCAGTGGAATCATGCAGTGAAGCAGCTAATGCCCTTGCCTCTTGTACACTCATCTAGAGCTGGATCAGTGTTCTGGTTTCTGTCCAAGCCTGCCCTGCCACAGGTGTCACTGCTAGAAAAGAGGTGTGGCATTTCTTCAGCACTAATAAGCTTGGAGCAGATCTTTTAGGATGCTCAGGCACATGTGTCACATTACTGCAATAAAGTATGATGATTGCCAGCATTAGTCACTTTTATGACATCCATATGCAAATGCTGTTTATGTTAGTATGCTACAAGTGGAAGGAATTTGGAAAACCACTGCTCTAGGCCATGCTGTTTGAGCTCTGAGATGGCAAAATGAATGGGCTAGCAAAAAATATGCACAGTAGGAAATCTTTCTGAAAGTGCAGAACACTGGGGTTTTTTTTTCCTGTTTGTGGAATTACTCAAGCTCAAATATTTTCCTAACACATTCCTTTCTGAAAATGGACTGCCCTGCATTGCACCTACATTCCGCAGGCAGAGAGACAGCTTGTCCCAAGGAAACTGAAGTTTTGCAAACTGTGACCACATCAAGTGATGCAGTCACACAGAGACATTTGTTCACACTTTTATTATTTTTGCCATTAAATGCTGAAAAGCTCCCACCACACATCAGAATTCCATTGTGAGAAGCATTATGTAAACATAGAGTAACAAGACAGCTCTTGGCCCAAAGAAAGTACAATTTAGGATGAGGACAAGAGACAATGTATAGTTATAGACAAAATATACAATGCAACAGTCTTATCAGGAAGATGGACAGAGGATTTTGCACAACATACACCTTCTCTAGCCATCCCGCCAAGAAAAATTTTAGAGAAGAATCTGGAGGAGCAATGCTGATGCAGATGTTTGAAGCATTCCTCACAACAGTGAAGAACAGAGCACTATGGAAGAAAATTGGGATTTAAAAAACTGACAAAATGATTGCCATAGCTGGCATTCAGTAGTAAATAAAAGACAATAGGCAGAGAGAGTAATGAGTAAGCAAAGGCTTGCAAGTAAGGGCGAGTTGTATGGGCTCTAGAGGACAGAAAAATGCTCCAGAGAGAAAGAAAGAAGTAACAGCAGATGACCACATCAGACTGTCATGAATGAGGCATGTCTGCATTTGCTAAGGATGCAAACAGGATGTAGCCATAATCAGGGTATGACCTGATGAGAGTTTGATCTTTGCAAATGCTCAGCAATCAGGTTGGACAAAGACTGGTAGAACTGCCAGCCACATGGATGAATGGAACCACGCATGAGGAAGTGATTCCCAATGGCAATGTCTTTATTACTTGCCATGAAAGTGCATTGATCCCTCTTTAACCAGTGACCAAACAGAAAGTAACACACTTAACCATGTACTGTGTACTGCACTGAAAACTCAGGCTTAGTGAGAATTGCTCTGTGCAAAGGCAGACCTATGTGTCACTGGAGCGGTGTGGAGCTGCCTTTGCTTTGACCTTAAACTCAGCCCTCAGGAGTGCTTTTGTGCCTTCAAGGAACCCCATATGACAAAACCTTGTGGTTGAGACAGAGCATGACCCTAAACAGTAACCAGCCTGGGTTAAACCATGACAGCCTCCCCGGTGCTATAGGGCAGAGAAGTTCAGTGCCAGTACCAAGAGCTCCCAGCTCTTGTCTGGCCTGGAAGATTGCCAGGAATTCAGTATCAATCATCTCTATAGCTCTTCTTCCACTCCCATAGTTCATATATTGAGGGATAGTAAAACTATGCATCCACCAAATCAATATAACCACACACATCTCTTTCCTGAGCAATGCACCTATGGAAGCAAAAGGCTTTGGCTGGGAATAGGCAAGTCTAAGCACTAGACTGGAGCAAGGAGGGAAGATGCTGAGGACATTATTTCTCAAAGGTAAGACTCGTAGTCCTTCCTCCTGGGCTAGGAAAGGAAAAGGATACAAGAGGAAGTCATGAGTGTAAATTCCTTACTATGTTGTTGAGGCTGAAGCAGATCAGAGAAAATGGATCAAGGAGATGAACATCAGGGAGTGCTCTCCCTCCTTCTGCATGGTTGCTTTCTTCTTGAGAAACAGAGCTGCCTCTTCCCTCAGTGCCACCCCTTTAGCCATGTGGTAAGAGGAGAATATCTCCAGCATGAGTCTATCACTGTCTGAATGCTCTGGCACCTCTCCTGCTTTGTCCCAAGGTTTCCAGAAAAATTCTGTTATGGAAAAATTCTATTATAGAAAGCTCTCTCATGAAATTTCCTGTCAATTTGATTCAATTGTGTCTAAACAGATCGGAAGACTTCAAAGTCAGATTTAGAGCAGGACACTCCCTCCAGCCTCACTTAAGCAAAAACTAATATTATTAACCTGGTTTATGGAGTATCTAGTATGCTTTGTCATAAAATTATAACTTAATAAAATAATTAGGTAAGTAGAGGGACAACCAGGAGGTAGAAGAGGTTGCTTGCACAAAGTCCCACATTCCTCACCTCACCATTTTGGCATGATGGCTTAGAGCACAGTGCAATGGCAGCAATCACTGCAGGATAACTGTGGGTGGGGGTTGCTGCCCCTCACAGACGTGTTTTTCTGCAGTGTGAGATGCCACATGGCCTCTTTTTCCATCTTCCCTCTTTCTGCCCTGCATCAACATGGATGCTCATGTGACTATGCAGTAAATGGGATGATGAAACAGATATGACTGTAAATTAAAACAACTCCAACTTAAATGAACAGCTTTCAAAAGGGTGACTTCCCTGATTCATCTCAGCACGCAGAGGTATCTGGTAGTCCTGGAACATGGAGGGCAGAAGGAAAGAATTGTCACACATGAGGTAAAAGCAGGACAACCCCTTTGGCAGCAGCAGCAGCCCTTGCTTTTGTCAGATTAAAATAATGCCAGTATTACACTCAAAAATGGTGCAGCAGGAGATAAAATAAACAATGGCTGGTCTGCTTTGCAAAGGAATAAAGCAAGCAAAACCAATGCAATTTCTTCTGCGGGATAGACTAAACACAAAAGGGTCAGCCTTCAAGAGTCCTGTGTGTTCTAGAGAAAATCTGGAAAAGATAGAGATTCCCAAATTAATTCCAACTATCTTCCCCTGTTTCTGATTTTTGTTTTTAATTTTCTTTCTCTGGTCTTTTGAATTTGGTTTTTTCAATGTTCGGCTCTAACACCTAACAAAATGTCAGAGGATTTCAGACTTAAACATCTGGTTTTGGCACAGCTAATGACATTTTTAGGCTAAAAATCAACTTCATCTGTTATTTTTATTATTTGAAGCATGCATTCAACACACACACACCCTCCCAGATCTCTTTGTGCCTAGAATAAAAACAGTTTGACCATTCCAGCATCTGCAACAATAAGAAGTAGAGAAAAAGGTAAAAACTATTTATCACTACTTCCTATCAGGAACCTGTTATTCTTGAAACTACTCTTCTTTAAAAGTTCAAAAGGTCAAGCTCAGACACATTTGTGACTATTTACCATGGTAGAATAATCATAAAATCACTGAATGGATTGGGTTGGAAAGGACCTTAAAGATCATCTAGTTCCAGCCCCCCTGCCACAGGAGAGGTGCTCCAGCCCTCTGATCAACTTTGTGGCCCTTCTCTGGACTTGTTCCGACAGATTCGCATCTTCCTTATGCTGGGGTCCCCAGAGCTGGATGCAGCACTGCAGGTGGGGTCTCGTGAGAGCAGAGTAGAGGGGGAGAATCACCTTTCTCGCCCCACCAGCCACGCTGCTTTGGATGCAGC